>JAHWFP010067917.1:0-13873 GCA_023313725.1 Lithobius niger | reverse complement strand
TTTACTTTTTTGCCGTATCGTATCTCGTTCGGAAGATAGCACGAGGATGACCTTGAAATATCAATTCAAGGTCATTGCTTTTTTCTCGTGTAAACGCCCCCCCCATCACACCCATAATTGCATTTCTGTCATTATTATTCTCTCATTAGCCATTCTTAGGATATCTGCTCGTAACACTATAGTTGGATCACCCTGGATATTTGGTGTGTCTTCATTGTGGAAGTGTACGTTTTGACTCTGCATTTCTAAATTTATAAAACTGAGTTATAAAAGATGTAATGCCCCTAGAGATTGGCCGATTCTGTGTTTTTACTTCTACATCAGTAAAGGGCAAGTCTGCAAGAGGTCTGAGAAAATAGGCTTGCATCAAAACTTGTCTTTTGCCTAGTTTATGAGTAGGCATTAATACGTGGGGTCAAAAAACATTAAAGCTTACTAGAAAGGATGCTTCTTTTAACAAATTGTTCTATTTTTCTTTTTTTAAGATCTTTCTCCAGTTTTTACGTCGTATAGGCTACATTTAGACGAACAAACAAAACTTTCTAATGATTATTAGGTTACGTATAGAATAAAATCCAATGTCAGAACCTAATTACCTGAACCATTGAACAATGACCATGTTTTTCGTCAGGTTTATGAGCTTATTAAAAAAACAGCATGCTTTTTGGAGTAAAATGACTCCTGGTGGAAGAAAAAATGTATCAAATCTTTGCAGGACTCGCCAAGGGCATGACGGCAGCAGTTTTAAATGTGGGCTGTTAAACAAGATTGCCATTAAAATATACTGGAGGTATTGAAAGTATCAAACAATTGTTGTTTACTTTTCCACATATTTCTTTGCAGATACAATTCGGTACCTCTCGCTTCACGACAACAAGTACATCAGGTACTTTCCAGGTCACACGAAAAAGTAAGTGTACAGCATTGTACAGTAGTGTACATTTTTTATCTTATGAAGATTAATTGTCTTGGTGAACACTGCAGCTTAACATTGAATAAAGCTTTAGAATTGATATTGTGGTGGTAATGCGGTGAGGGCACAATATGTTGGCCGCTTATTATTTTTCTGGTCTTTTAAGTAAAACCATTGAGGTGATGTGATAGCTTCTTATGGGGATTGGGTGGTTTATTTCTCATTCTGTTGCTGCACCACTTTCAGCAGCCATATTCAGAAATTTGAGCCACTAGAAACTACCACTTATCTTTCCATCCCCGCATTTGTCCTCGGTTTCCCTGGTTACTAAAAGCCATCTCAAAATAAACAGGTTGGTATAGCAACTTAGCGCGCTTTTGTAGAGTCAGAATGTTAGACGACTGGTATAAGCCAAGAACAACAACGGCGCTGCCATTGTGAACGACTAAAAGTGACAGCTTTTACAGCCAATTCCCGCTTCTTTAAGAAGACTAGTCCATACGTGACTTAGATGGTTGGAAACCTAATTGATTTTATCCATTAACGTAATTTGCCTTGATGTAACTTTGTAAGCAAATAGTTTAAAAAATGGTGTAGTCATCCATGGAGTGATTTTTTTTTTGTTATTAAACGTCAAAGAAAAAATATTTTTCTAGAATTAGATCGATGCATTGTGAACCAGGGTTGGAAAAATCCAATTAATTGACTAACGTTTACTGTCGGGTTAAAAAAAGCGATTAACTATCAATTCCCTCCTCCCCCCCCTTCCCCCCCCAAAAAAAAAATTTCTTGTAAAAATTTGGGGGGGGGGTTTCTAAGTTTAACCTTTCTTGGTCAGTACCCATGACGCTAAAACAACGCATCAGGAAGAAACCAAGTTAACAAGTCGGCAGAGTTCCAAGTCGTCAAACTTCTCTACACTCGTCACAAAGTCATCA
The DNA here is from genome assembly GCA_023313725.1 of Lithobius niger. NCBI lineage: Eukaryota > Metazoa > Arthropoda > Chilopoda > Lithobiomorpha > Lithobiidae > Lithobius > Lithobius niger. The sequence goes on along the minus strand of JAHWFP010067917.1, from coordinate 12,022 downwards.
CAACAATACTAATGCAGAGCTTATCGCGGAACCTTTCATTTCATATTAGCGAAAGTTTTGCCTTTTGGTCACCCCTCTCTTGTCAAGACTTGAAAAATGTATGACCCCCCCCCCCCAAACTCGGTTTAAAAAATTAATGGCCCCCCCCCCCCCACCCCCCACTCTGTCTTCTCTTTTTCTCCACACATACACGCACACCTCCCCAGCAATAAATAATACCGTTCCCAAAACATGACTAAAATCTACACAAATTGGTGAGTCAAATTAAGTAACAATAAAATTATTAAATCAAGTAGGGATGTGCCGATGTAGCTTTTTTGCCGATGTACCGATACCGATTACTGTCAAAATGGAATGCCGATAACTGCCGATATCGACTGCCGATATAACACTAAATAATGATTATTTTGCAAAAATGAAAGTGTGATGCAGTTTATGCTGCCGATGTACTACAAGAAAAAAAAACTTCTATTTAACATAGCCTCATAAAAATATTAAAGAAAATTAAAAAAATGTGTAATACAAAGCTCTTTTTCCCTGCAGCTATTTTCCCCAGACCTTACCAGCCAAACATTTTCTGCATAATTGTAAAGATGAAAAAATCTAAATATGTGAAAATGTTGATATTAGTTAATGAACAGACGAGCACTTTATGATATATTAGTCATAAAATAAGAGTAAGCAGCAGTTTTTCTTATTTTGCAGGCGACGTTTGTTTAAAACTGTAAGTTAAATGGTTTTTAATACATAACTTCAGAACGGGTGGAGCTAACGACTTGTGGTTTGCACCATTGGAAAGTTGGCGAAAAAAGGTTTAAAATGGTGTATTTGAACGTCAAAATCGGTCAATATTTAGCGAAGTTATGCCCGTTTCCGTATACATTGAAAAAAGTGCAGCGTATATTTTATCCAATTCGGTATATCGGCACATCGGAGGTGGATATCGGCGGTACCGATATATCGGAATTGCCTCCGATAACTGGCAATACCGATATGAATCCGATAATCGGCACACAAAGTTGATAAGGAGAACACAAAACCTCTTCTGTGCTCGAATAATGCGAGAGACTATCACCTGCGGTGTTTCGACAGTCACTTGCAATGCAAGATTACGCTTCTTAGTGTTCTTCTAATGAATATGCAAGGTCCGTCAAAACTACCGTTTTTACACCTGGCGAGCCGAAAACTGGTCTGATTGCTGCAGAGAGAATGGCTGATTGATGAACGTGCACGTCCCAACAAATACCGAAGGCTACGGTCGTGTTCAAATACGGATTTGATAACAGACGAAGTTAAAAGATGTAACCAGAGTTCAAAATAACTCTTATAACTGGGAGCGCGTGAAGAAGATATGACTTATTTTTGAAAGTGTGCATTTTTGTGAGTTAAACATTAATATGAGTGATTTTCAATGTATATTTCAATGGATTTTTCCGCCGATTACATGTATCCTAGGAGCAATCCCGACGTAACCCTGTACCTGAAATATTCGTAATACTTTCTTCCTCCTGTTGATCTGAAAATGTTTAATTTTTTTGTCTTTACAGAGTCGTGACACTGAGTATGTCACCAATCGATGACACATTTCTATCGGGTTCATTGGATAAAACAGTCCGGCTGTGGGATTTGCGCTCTCCAAACTGCCAGGTAGTGCTTTTAGAATGATATAAATAAATGCAATTTTTATAATTTTCACCTTGCCCAACAAAGTGACGATATGCTGTGGAAATGCTCGGTAATTAATGATGGCATCCTCCAGGGGTGCAGAAAAATTCTTACTAGACAAAATTTCCCACAACATTTTCCTACAAATTTTTCAAATTTCCAGTTCTCTGAAATTTCCCGCGAACCTCGTTCTAGCGTTCTGGCATATTCTGCACACCTGGCATCCTCTGCTCCCAGAGATTATCCAATTATCCGGAATCTAAATAGCTTTCAGATAGTCGGTTTGTAAACTAAAAACCAGTTCACCAATTTATTAACACGTAATGTTGCAAAACGTGCCCTTTTGTAATCGTAGAAAACTTTAGAGCAATTTTCGTTATTTGTCGTTTGCGCATTTTTTCCCCGATTCTTTTATCGACTGATTACACCTACTCGTCTTTCTGTTAGTCGACCGCAGTCCTATTCATGAGGTTTTTAAGCAGTGCAGAATATAAACAAGTTTTTTGTTTGCCACACAACGAAATTTATTTATTTTAGCTGCGCTATGAAAACTGTGTTCTAATATTAGGGATAGTCTGATATTGATCTAGGTATAATTGGTAAGTCTGTACCGAACAGATTTAGCCGAACAGATTTTGGGCTGATTGGCAAAAATCGGTTCGGCGAACAAAAACCTGCAGATTTTCGAATTTTGCCAGGCCTTTGACAGTAAATAAATTCTGTTTCTCCATGCTTGTTACCTTTTGTTTTAATTTAGGCTAGGCCTACATGTTTTACATTTTGTAGGCTAAGGTTAATAACTGACAAATTTTTACTTTTATTTGGGTAAAAAAAATGTATTCCAATGTTTTCATTAGCCTACAAGTTTGCGTAAGCCAGAAAAAAAAATTGTTAAAAATCTGTAGCGATCGGTTAGGTTAAATCGGATCGGTGCGCCAATCAATTTTTAGCTGATCGGATCGGAATCTGTTCGACAAAAAAACTGTTGATCGGTACAGCCTTAATAATCGGTATCGGCCCGCTGTAAGGCTTCCGATACAAATATTCGTTACTCCAAGAAACGCAACCGTCTTCCCTGCAAAACTGACACCAAGCACGGCAAAAGCAACAACCTAGTGACTAGGGATGTACGATACTTGAAAAATTCGAGCCGAGCCGAGTATGGAACGTGTACTTGAACTCGGCTCGCTGCTTTCATCCATACTCGAAAAACTCAAATCCGGTGAAAATGCGATAACTTCGCCAATCTTTGATCGATTTTGGCGTTCAAATATACCAAATTCATTGTCTCGACGAGAGCTTTCCGGTGGTGCAAATTAAAAGCCACTAGGCACTAACCATTTTAAAGTAATACCCCCAAAACTGAAAAATCGGTCGTACGCTTTGACCCACACAGTCCGTTACGCAGCACCTTAGTTGTTATTACACTAACAAATAAAAAAGACACTTGCAAAATAACTTGCGATTCTTCTGTTGGAAACTCGGCTCGGCTCGACTTGAATTTAAATTATTCTACTTGCACACATCTACTAGTGACAAAATCAAAGCTCAGTTTGTTATGTAAATGTAGCACATGATAGTTCCGACGCTCCAAGTTTTACCACGACCAACTTAAGGCTACGAAAAAAAAATTAGTCGTTTCTCAGGCCCTGCCTGGTGGTCAAATTTGCCCCTTGTCGATGCTTTTTATTTGCTGTTTCAAGCTAAATTTATTACCGTTACAAGGAAAAGCAATTCAGTTAGCTGAAAATAAATATTATTTAGCCTAAATTAACCACTTTCAGCTCCGTAAAATTAAGTGTTTTGCAAGTTTTTCCGTAAAATTAAAATGCAAGTGTTTTGAGCAGTTGAAAGTAAGACTTGAGTTACGTCCAATAAAATAAAAAATAAAATAAAAAGCCTGGTGGCCTGGTTACTTTTTGAATGAAAATACCCGAGAAACAAACTTATTTCTTTTCACGGCCTAATAGCTAACTGAGGAGATGAATGTACTGAAGCCATGAGTAGGAATAAGAATAAAAATGCTGTTGTTGCTGCATAGAACTTTTTGGATAATCTCAGCAGTTGGAACCCACGCAAAACCAGAAACTGAAGGAAAATAAAATGTTAGTCGTGTTTATTATTAGTATCAGTATTAGTTTCAGATCGAATCGGTAAAAAGCCATATCGGCCGCTCCCTATCTCTTATTTATCATTATTGAAAGTTTTGAAATCACAAATCAAAATACCGTAATTCAAATAATCGCCAAAATAACATTCACTTCGTTAGCCTAGCCTACATTTCTCGCTTGTTATCTTGCTACCGATTTAGCCCCCCAAAATTACATTTACAATGGGTCCAACTGCTGACGAATAAAGACAAGTAGGCCTATTTAACTTTTATGTTTTGTTTCGGTTGTCCAGTGAAAATAAAAAGAAAGGAGAATCAGGTTTCAAAATGACCGAAAATTGCAAGCACTACATCCTCTAATACTGAACAGTGAACACATTTTCTTTTTTAGTTGTCTCCTTAAAGCATTTTAGGCTAACAAAATGTTCGTTGAAACCCCGTTTTTGGACCCCCTCCCCCCTGATTATTCATTCAGGCTACATTATGATCGTCATGCCTTGTAGTTCACTGCTCAAGGACACACGTCTGAGTGAAGAGGCTGAGCAGGCGGGAGCCCCACCTTGCAACATTTTAATCACAGACTTAAGATTCTTCAAATTTCTAAAGAATAACAAATATTTATAATTTATTAATTACTATAAGTCCATGGGGAAAAAAAATTTGGATTCTCGTACATTTTTGGTAGACTAGAAAGTTTTCTAGTGACCAGGGTTTTATTTTTTATTTCTGTTTCAAACTAAGTTACACCTAGTATCTTAAATTATTTTCTTTCTGTTCATCTTGTGGTAGTAAATTTCTAAACTACTTAAGACTACAACTTAACTGTTGCTTGCTGGATAAGGTATGTGCAAAAAAGCAAACTTACAAATCTTGGTTACGTAAACTTTTGCAGGTAACTTTTTTTTTTTGTTTAGCTCAAAAAAAGTTATCAGCCAGGGCCTACAACTGACAATTTTTTTGCGCCCAGCTTTTGTTACCAAAACTAATTGTGAATCGTACAATTTTAAGTAAAAATGATTAATGTTTATATTATTCTTCTGTAGGGCTTGATGCATCTGCCGGGCCGGCCAGTTGCAGCCTTTGATCCGGAGGGACTTATTTTTGCGGCGGGAGTGAACTCGGAGTATGTTAAATTATACGATCTCCGGTCTTTTGACAAAGTAAGTGCTTTATTCTTTATGTCATACCACTGGTACAGTTTAGTAGTAGATAAGACAATTGGGCAAGTTCATATTAATTGTGCCTGCAGTTGAAGGGCAATGACATTTTTAATCTGGAACGGAGACAATGTGAACTTTCATTCGCAATTTTTCCATTTTCTTTTCACCGATTTTGCAAAAACCGAAACTGACTAAAGAATGAAAGAAATAAAAATTGAAACTTATTTACTGACCAATCTGAAGTACATAAGTATTTGTTTGTTTTGTTTCAGGGTCCTTTCAATACATTCAAGCTTGCGCAGGAGAAGGAGTGCGATTGGACAATGCTGAAATTCAGCCCAGACGGGAAGACTATTCTTGTAGCCACCAACGGAAGCGTCATCAGGCTGATTGATGCATTCCAAGGGACGCCGTTGCAAACGTTTTGTGTAAGTTGGTTGAATAATAAAGTAAACACAAATAAGTCCCTGCTGCTTGGTCAAATTTTAATAAGCTTGCTACAGTGAAACCTCTTTATAACGATATTCAAGGGTCCTTGGAAAGTAGAATGTTATATCAGGTTTATTGTTATAAGCAATCACTTTGGCATGCATGGTTGCTTTAAGTGCGTCAAAAATAGCATTGTTATAAACAGGTTTATTGTTGTATTGTAAGTGGTATTGGTATAAGGAGGTTTAACTACCGAAGAAGCAGCTAAACATAACTCAAAAAATTACCGAAATAAAAACGTCCGCACAACTTTCACGACATAGACAAACACTTTGTCTTGCAAATTTTCGACCCCATAGTCCATACAGATGTGTCACCTTTTAACCGCACCTAATCTTGAGAAAAACGAAAATACGTTAATCGGTCACTATCTTGAAGATGTAAGGGCGGCAGTTTTGACGGGAAGTAGGGGTGTGCGTTTTAATATTATGGGCTAGATTCGATTTCGATCATTTTGGGGAAGAACACCTCGATTTTGTTTATTATTCGATTACGAAATTAAATCTTTTTCATTTTCTATTTTAAACTAGTTTTTATTTTTTCATTTTGTGTCTGTAAAAGCTCGCCTTTCAAAAAATTATCACGTTTCAGTACAGTAGTTACATTCCTGTAAACTAATCTTGCTCCAATACTTGTGAACTAAACTTTGAATTGTGTGTTCATTTATTACGCAAAACTACATTTTACTATTAACACAAAACACCATCCTTACATTTTATTTAGTCAAATTAACTTCATACATTGTGCAAGTTTGGTCAATTATTACCCCTTAGTTGAATGTTAAACTTACACTGATGTCTAAAACGAAATCTTACTGTTGTAATTCTACGGCATGTTTTAGACAATGGGTACACCGTTTCAGCAATGGTTAACATGATACCGTACATAGTTTCCACATAAAACGAAGTCATTGCACATTTTTGACTAAAGTTAATGTTTTACTTGATTCTGATTTCTATGTTAAACTTGTTAGTGTATTTATTGAAAAAATTTCATAAAATCGAAAATTCTTCATCTTGTTACTCCATAGTGATCTCGTTTCTCCACGATAATCTACTTTTTCGATTTTGATTAGGACTGATCCGATTCAATCTTGACAACGTAATAAAATCGAGATTGAATCGAAAGTTTTGATTTTTGCTAGAGTTGTAATGATTAAACGTTTAAACGTTTAATCATCGAAAAACGTTTACGTTTAGTGATTTGCGTTTAATACTAATCGTTTTTTTTTTAAACCCTCCCTTTAAGCAATATGAACGTATACATACGTCAGCAACGATGTGGCTCAAATAGAGTAACAACGTCGAAGCTTTTACAAGGAACCACGGGTAGAAAAATACTATTTTCGGCCAAAAAATCGGCACGAGAAAAGCTGAAATTCGCTATGTTGTGCATCGATTTCTGTAAACAAAACATTGTTACCGATGTCTATAATTTTATGAAAAGCACTTTAGTTGAGTGTAGTCTCACTAAAAACTCGAAAATGTCGGTATCATTCTTTTTTTTTCGAAATTAGAAAGCCGAAAATTGGTCATTTTCGATCAGCGGTAGCGGAAGAACCATTTGACTGGGCGCCGCCATCTTGGATTCGTGGGAAAGTGGTTATTCCCCTCGATCCAGGCCTTTCTACATGTTTTCTCGGTGGCCATTTGGTGTTGGCCAATCGGGCATATTGTAATAGGTCGTTTCTGGCTTTCCAAGGCATTTGAAGATCGCGTTCCCTCATTGGCCAGTTAGCACCACGTGACCGACTTGGCGCGCTCTCATTGGCTAATGCATGATTTCAACAAGTCCGCCATCGTTCGCTTTGGATTTCACGTGAGCGCTTGTGTTCAGTCAATAATTAGTGGTTCAGTTCGTCGTAGAAAATCACAAGAAAGATGATGTTTCATAACATAAAAAAATTAAAACAGTAGCAACGATGCACAACAAAATCGGAAAAGGCGCCTATAAACCTTCACACTATCGCTTATCAGGTGGGAACAGTGACTTTTAGCCTAACTAATGCGGATGCCACTTACGGACGCATTTTCTCAACACAGATTTTCAATTTAGTTCGTTAAAGCCCGTTATCTAAAAAAAAATGCTTCTCCGAAACTATTGAAGTCATTTAGCTGATTTTTTCTGTGCACATTAATGAATATGTATTACATGCGAGTTGTAATTTTGAAGTTATCGTGTCCAATAGTTTACACAAGAATAAAAATTTGGTTAGTGCCTCACTCCATGGGTGACAGAAAAAAAAAACTCGCTCCATCTGAGCAGAAATATAATTCGGACCATTACCTTTTCTTTACTAAAAAAAATTCTGAACGTTAAAACATTGAATGTTAAAACTAAATGAGCGTTTATTTTTCGTGAACAATTTGCACAGCGGAAAGAATTTTTTTTTATTGTGGTCTTAATTGCTAGAAAACAACGATTAATCGCTAATCGCCCGGATTATGTTTGACGATTACCGTTTAGCAAATTTTGGCGATTTTTACAGCCCTAATTTATGCACAGTCCTAACAGAAAGTTTCCTTAACAAGTCGGTAATTGACCTGACCACACAGGAGGGCATGTCAATTGAACAGATTAAGTTGTTAGTACTGGTGCTTAGAAATTAAGTTGAGAGCCCGAATAAGCACCTGTTTCTTTGATTATTGGGCACTGAGCATTAAATATAAGTTAATATTTAAAGGTAAGTATTTTAGGAAGAGTTTAAACTATATCTTTAAAATTTTGTTTAATTTTTATCGTTTCAGGGTTACACAAACGCAAAAGGGCTTCCCTTGGAAGCTTCATTCAGTCCAGATTCACAGTTTGTGTTCAGTGGTGAGTAAATATCAGTGTTTCCTTAAAAACTATCTGGTGAGGTATTTACTATTTATTTTACCATTTTTCAAGCACAATCAGATAGGATTCTGATTCTAATAGGATGCGTACAAAAAAGCCACCCTGCTGGTTTAGTTCATTTGTCGTGGGTAATAGGCAGACAATGCAGCAGTTATTAAAACTACAGTATAGCATCTTTAATAAGAACTTGGATAACAAGAATTCCCGCTTAATAAGAACTTTTTTCAAGCTTTTGGTTGGTCAGCTATTCAGTCAGCACTAAATATATACAGCCACGACGAACTCAATTAATACGAACATACAGATAAGACGAACAAATATTTATAATTCCAGCTTATTTTTACGAATTTTCTGTTTGTAACGTTTTTTTTCCCACCTTGAATTTTGTTTCGTTCCACGCAAAACATTGATTGCTAGTCGACTCCATCTTGGGAAGTGATAAGCGTTTCATCCATTTGCGCAAACGCGAAGGTCAAGGGTGAATGAAAAGAGAATACAGTATACCAGTTGGCTACAGTAAATTAAAGCTGCAGTCTAATTTCTCTCTTCCATACACAGATAAGAACTATGGCTAATAAGAACATTCTTAGCAGTAAAGAGGTTTTACTTTGCATGTTTCTTGTACCTACCTTATGGTATCGTCTCGCGTATAAACTTTTTTCGATATATGTCTGTATGCCACACATTGTGTATAAACACCTAGGTGAAGCTAACGCCAACCCCCTACAATGCTTTACGGGCAAAATTGTTAATTAACCTAGTTAAAGTTCACGGGAGACTAGAAAAATTTTTTTAAATTGTCCGGATCCGATCCGATAGATTCGGTCGATCTCCTTATTTCCAAGTTAGCGGCCAAAGCTCAACACTGAATGTTGGGGTAGTTTTATTATGTTGGTTAGTGTGACGAATATGGGTTATGTGCCAATTTTCAACTTAATGGGAATTTGTTCATCCAAAACAACTAATTTGACTACGGTATTCGTCCCGGGATCATTACCTCCTTGCAAGTGGCACAAGTCTCGGCGGAGTTACATTGAAAGGAACTAAATGTGCTCTCACATTCAGGGAGCACTGATGATGATGTCAACAGCAATGGAATATGGGATGTCATCGACATTGTTAATATTTAAATGTAGTGCCATCGTTTAAACATGCCTAGTTTAATTTTGTAAGGGATGGGAGGAAAATATTAGGCCATTTAAGGCCACAGAAAAAAAAAATAGTTGGTTCTCAGGCCCTGCCCAGTGACTTTTATTTCAGCAAAATAAAAAATGTGACGCGCAAAAGGTTACTTGAGAGAAATTTCTGAGAGAGATGAGCTTTCTTGCATATACATACATTATCCAGCAAGTAATAGGTTTAGTCGTAGTTTGAAATAGTTCAGAAATTTCCAACCACAGTCTGAACAGAAAGAACCAACTTAAGATACCAGGTTACCTAAGTTTCAAACAGAAATAAAAAAATAAAAAAACCCTGGTCACCGGGTGACTTTTTGGACTTGTAAAAAATGCCCGAGAACCAAAACATTTTTTTTCCATGGCCTAAAGTTAATTGTTTGGTTTACAGGCGCCTTACAGGGTGCCTTACAGGGTGCCTTACAGGGTGCCTTACAGGGTTTACAGGGTTCCTTAAATTATCGTAGGTCAAATATTTTTGTCTCAATCTTGGTCCACCCACTAAAATTTACCGTTTTGACAGTTTTTGACATTGCAGTACTGTTTACCATTTTCACAGCTCGAAACAAGCTGTTCGATCGTTCAAATTTCAAACCTTTAGCTCAATCCACTAAAAGCTTTGGCAAAAACTAAAGTATTTTGATGACATAAATAACATACTGTATTAGCAGAATATGATACTTTTTTAGGCTGGCTGCATAGTCTTTTGGCTTTGAGTTAGGTAGATGTCAAATGTGGTCAGTTAAATAAAATGAAAAATAAAATAAAATGCCTGGTTGCCGCCTGATGCTTCAATTTGCAACCTCGTCCGTAAACCAAACAATCCTTTTTGCATGGCCTTACGCTGTATTTGTAGACATAAGTTGCCTGATGTTAAACTTAATCGAGGGATTCATTAAAATTAAGGGAGTATTTAAAATCAAGGCATTGACTAAGGCCGTGCAAAGTTAATTGTTTGGATTACAGGCATGTGCAGTTGCATTAAATTATCGCGGGCCAAAATTTTTTATCCGAATCTTGGCCCACTTGCTGAAGTCATATTTTTGCCAAATTTTGACCTTTTCAGTACACCCAGTACACCCGTTCAATAAGCTTGAAACAAGCTTTTCAATTATGCCAATTTCAAGCCTCTAGCTAAAACTACTAAGAAATTATTAGACAAACACTAAAAAAAAAACATTGACATAAATAACCTCTTAGAAAAATATTATTGTTTCAGGTTCAACCGATGGTCGCATACACGTATGGAATGCTGAGTCAGGATTTAAAGTCAGTACGTTAAGTTGTGACCATACTGGGCCCGTCCAATGCGTGCAGTTCAATCCTAAGTACATGATGCTTGCCAGTGCTTGCACAAACATGGTGAGTACAAGTCTTATTTTATAAAAAAAAAAATGGCAGTGGCTTATTGCACTGCTCTACACTCTAAACAAAACCTGTCAAGCTGAACCACTTGTATGGTGATAGTTAATTTTCTCAGAATAAAGTGTACCCCTATGTTTTTGGGCTAAATCACAATTTCCCCACTTACATGGTGCGCAGCTCCCTATATTTTCTAGAAGTTTCTATATTTTGCTATATTTCCTATTTTCCTGGTTTTTTTGGAGTAGCCGTAAGACGTCCGCTACACGATTGTGTCTCCACAGTGTTTGTAGCATCACTTGAACTTCCGGTAAGATCGGGGCCACTAATGACTCGGCACACTACATGGATTACAAGCCCTATCACCTATTCACTTATTCAGCCTTAATGCAGGAGGTGCACCTTGCCTGTACGGCCTTGTACCTTTATACCTTGCCGACTCGCGACTGCCTTCGTCAATGCTTAGTCAACATCAAGTATAGCCTATTAGAGGCTGTGGTTTTAAAAGTCGAAGGCCAACAGTGCATCTTGCAGGCATCAAAGATTCTGCCAACGGGCAACGGATCCAACTATAAATTTGTCTTAGTAGTTGGCATTTTATCGTGTGAAAAGCAAAACAACCTCCGTATATTTCCCGGTGTGACACCAGTGGGCGAATAGGTTTATTTACCGTGTGTTAAGCCTATTCGTACGCAACTCGTTACCGCATCCAACATCCAATTTTATTGTTGACTGGGTCTATCAAGGCTCCGTCAAGAGAGATTCATTTGGAAAAACAGAAAATTATTCAGAAAAAAAGGACCAAGCTGATTGATGGCTACTTTTCAAATACTGCAAAGAAACAAAAAACTAACTAGGCCCAAACATATTAGCCTAAATGTAAAACCTGCATATGAGAAAAATATGTCGGCGAGTAGTGGATGCTTGAGTTAATGTGAAATTAACTGCCTGACCAAATGCAAGTACAATGTACTCCATTTTCAAAATACATTCTGCTATCACTTGATGTCAAATAAAATAGGCTTTAACTTGAACTTAATTTTCTTGCACTTTTTTCCTATAAAATCCCTATATTTTGCATGTTAAATTCCTATTTTTCCTATACATTAGCTTCTAATTTTGGCTACGGTGCATGCGCTTACCACCTCGGCTAAGTAATCAACCCACAAGAGCAATTTAAGTCCGTTAAGAAATACGTTGGGGTGGAAGATAATGCCTTAAAT
>JAHWFP010067913.1:70321-88070 GCA_023313725.1 Lithobius niger | reverse complement strand
GGGGCAGTCGCTTTGGCCCTGCCCGAAGCCCGCATTGAAGAACTAAATAAGTCATTCAGTCGTGTCGGCCGCTCAATCTCATAATTACGGATATTGCATCCTACGGTTTAAATCTTGAAGATTTAAGAGAAAACCAGGACCGTTTCACTTTGGTTCTCAACAACGAGTTAACAGTTATTTCAGGAATGAACAAGATACGACGACAATGTTACTTTCCCCGTGCCCAAGCATCGTTCGTGCTAATAAATAAGGGACGAACTTCGTTGGCGTACTTGACGGTCCCTGGCTTGTTTACAATGCAACGAGGCGTTTCTGCTCGTGCGGTGAAAAGCATCACTTCCGGTTCCGCATCATGCGCAACGGTTTCGTTTTCGCAAGTCTACTGTCAATGCGTGAACGTTGCTTGATCGGTAATCTAGACACACGCTAGTGTGTCACCGCCAAGTAACAGTAGATTATCCCATTGTAGACATCCGATTGTTAAAAATTGATTGTTAATGATAAAAAGGCGGCTCACTAGCAGACATGTGTCTGTTAACTGTAAGCAACTAAAAGCATATTTTGGCATGTTGAGGATAAATCCCAATGCGACAGAAATGTTTCAAATTGTGGAAAATGTAACGGGAAGTGTCAGAGATTAAGAAAAACTAAAATTTAAAGGATGAGTGTCCACCAATCATACAGAAAAAGATGCGTCAATAACGTTGTTTTTATGTTACTGTTTGGCTAGCTACTAGCTAGCTAATAAGATTTTTCCCATGTTAAATCCCATAGACTTTTTGCTCATGGCTAGCACAAAATTGCGAAGACCTACGTACCTGAATTTTTGCACACGGATGCATGGTGATCTGAGGATGGTCCTTTTGTTGGTTTGGGGGTTGTAGGGGTCAGGACAAATGCGTGGGAGGGTTTTGAAATTTGCCACCGGAGAATTTAAATTTCGTTTCTTTTCCAAGTTACAACCAAAGATTTTAAGCAACAATGGCTTGAACAATCAAGACTGGTCCTTAGATTTATTGTAAAAGGCTGGACGAACTAAAAACTGAACTGTAGCGCAGGACAAAATAAAGAAACATTAACGTTGCGTGGATTGCGTAAGAATAAAGGGATGCACGTTAGATGATGGTTACGCAACAATACGAGCATACACGAGCTAAGGGTTTTTTTTTGTTAATAACCCAAAAAACAAAATGCTTCGCGTTCTGCTGTGTTAGTAACAGAGACCTTCGGGGGTTTCTGCATGACTAAATGTGAACGAAATCTTGAAAAATTAAGGGGAAGTTGTAGGGATAATCAAAACAACTGAAGGGGATGCGCTGATTGAGTGAGCGAAGCGAACGAAATCAGCGATTGTTAGTCAGTGTATGCAAAAATGAGATTGAAGCATCCTAAACAGACGGTGTAACCTTATGTACGTTCACAGTCCTATGAAAGTTGTGATATCCACCCAAAACCAAAACTGGTAGAAAAACCCGCCAAGTTTCCAAAAACGGTCGGCCTTTGAAGGTAGTGATATCATTCCACCAAGGAAAGGCCGCCAAGGTTAATCCTATTAGCCAAGTTTAGGTACGTAGGTCTTCGCAATTTTGCGCTAGCCATGAGCAAAAAGTCTATGGGATTTAACATGGGAAAAATCTTATTAGCTAGCTAAGCTAGCTAGCTAGACAGTAACATAAAAACAACGTTATTGACGAATCTTTTTCTCTATGATTGGTGGACACTCATCCTTTAAATTTTAGTTTTTCTTAATCTCTGACCCTTCCCCTTACATTTTCCACAATTTGAAACATTTCTGCCGCATTGGGATTTATTCTCAACATGCCAAAATATGCTTTAGTTGCTTACAGTTAACAGACACATGTCTGCTAGTGAGCCGCCTTTTTATCATTAACAATCAATTTTTAACAATCGGATGTCTACAATGGGATAATCTACTGTTACTTGGCGGCGACACACTAGCGTGTGTATAGATATGCATAAAGATTATTTATAACAATCCATTTAAAAACAAGACATAAGAAAGCCCCCCCTCCCCTCCCTCCATGCACGCCAGTCTTATACCACGCAGTTCAGCGTTATTTAAGGCCAAACAAAAGCTGGCGAATTTCCCAGCCTCCCACCCCCCTCCATCTATAATGTTTTTTTCTTCGTGGTCAATGGTCTAAAATGAATCTTGACCTATGAGCGCTGGAGGAGGGTTTGGGGGCAAGCGGGCTTACCTGCGCAGCCCCGCGAGCAGTACAACAGAGGGGTTATGCTGCGTTCTGCACCCCTCCCCCCAGGCCAGTTCAGTTTAGAAACAGGCCCACAGCTAGCCATTGACGATTGGGGGTTGGCTTAAGTGTACATTTTGTAGTTTTAGGCTATAATGAATAAAGATGAACATGTTCAAGCGTGGGCAGTACGGGGAGGGTCAGCTACCTGACGCAGAAAATTTAAAAAATGGACTATCATAAGCCCAGCGGTCGCCATCATCTTTCTCCTAGGGCAATCACTGCGCGTGGTTGCTCTCGAGCTCTTCCTGCTCCGCTTCGACGACGATCCTCCTCTACGCTCCGCTCCTGCCAGCTCAGTGATCCCTCTCCGCAACCAGCACGCTGTTCAGGGCGGACTCCTGTTCCATCCGTTAGGCCACCTTCTGTCACCTCCCCTCGCAGGGGATGGATCGTTCGCTCCCCCGTTCCTGGTCCTTGGGCTCCTTACGCTTAACAGTGCTAAGGGTGTGGTCTTTGTTCCTTGCCCGGGGCGGCCCATGCTTCATTCCTGTTTGGATGGATCGAGAATGTTTCTGTTCAACGCCGTTATTCTACCGTAGCCCTCCCTTTAGCCTACGACCGCTACAACAGTCCTCTGCGATGCGTTCCACTTTGGGCCAGTTTTCGGTCTAGGTTTACGTCCTCTATGCACCTTGATCTGCGCTTCCTGTGATCCTACTTCGCCCTTGCGATTCAACATGGCCAGTGGACGCTGCAACTTTGATATCGGTGCACTCCGTATTTGGAATCGTCTGTGCGCACCCCTCGTTCCCCTGATGGACCTCGGTCAGGGGGGGGGTTGGACGCCATCCTGCTACTCTCTCTCCAGTGCTAAACTTCCCGATCCTCAAATTCCCCTCTGCCTGTCTAGGGCTTTCTGACCCCCAGCGCTCCGCTTGCAGCAGGGGGAGGGGGGGGGGAGGAACATGTTGCTATCCACCTTCTGGAAGATACTAGCACCTGCCTCCTATCGATGTTGTTGTCATTCACATTGGTGGGTGTGTTGATTGACAAGGATCAGCGCCCTCTACACAAGAACTGTTTCTAGTTGCCATGAGAGACTTCGTAATTATCCATCCGCGTCGCTACCCACTGCGCAGCCTCCACCAAACATAAACGCGGACAGCACGATCTGGCTGATGTTTCTTTTCTACCACTGTCCTGGATGGTTGATGTTGATCGCTCAACGGCATACTCCGCCTTCATATTTAACCTCCGCTCCGCTCCGTGATGCCACGTGGTGAAGGGTCACCCACAGAAGCACTGGTCTGCCTGACACTCTCCGCGTCGCTAGTCCCCTAGAGCCCTCCGCTTCAAGACATATGAAGGTTCTCAAGTTCACTATGAAACAGGGATCATTGGATTCGGCCCTATCCTTGGTCAATCCTTTCCTGTCCGAACCTTCAGTTCCATCTACTTGTCGATACCGCAATTACGTTCCCTATCCCTTGCGGCTACTCCGCCACCAACCGGGTCTACCCAGCATTACCACTTTCTCCAAGCACATGGTGCCAGCGACCTCTTCTGATCCACGGTCCCCGTTCCTTGTCCTCCGCTCCAATATTCCGCTTCCAGTGCATTGCAGACTACGCAACCTCTTCTGGTCCGTTATCCGGCGCCTCTGCCTTCTCTGCACCGAAACTACGCAGCTTCTTCACTCTCGAACTATCTCCTCGGCCGGTCCTATCTCCACCAACATCATGTGTGGTTGTGCTACTTGCGCTCCTCGATCTGCCTCCGCTGTCGTCCACCGCTCCGCCCACTGTAATGCCTCACGTGACACCTACAGGATGACTGACTCCTTCCCTGATCCTGAGGTTAAGATCCTGGAACTTCTTGCAGGTGAGGACTCATAGGAACCTGCCGGTCCGCTCGATGCTCCGATCCTCTCTAATACTAAAACCAAACCCAGTTGTTCCTCCAATGACACCGTCGCCTCATTCCTCATTCCTGCGGACGCCCGCGACCAGCCAACACCTACACTCCCTTCATGAGGGATTGCTGCCAGCAAAAGCATGCTCTTTCCATCTCAAACTAGCAACGGTTAGGAAGGTGGCTGCTGTGCGACAACAGCTTTCCCTCCTCTGTCCCTTGGGTCGTTTCTTTCGCTAACTCCTACTCTGCCGGCGGACCCAAATACAGGTTGTCCGTGCTCCCTTTGCTTCGCCACAATCTACAACCTATCCTGTTCTTGTGTAACGAAAACACCATCCGCAGCTCAGTATGCGACATGTCACCTCTTGCAACTTCCCGTGCCATGCACCTGTTTGTCGGTTTCGCCATGTCAAGCTCTTGTTCTCTGAATCAACCGTTACCCGCACAGTTAGTGCCAAACGATCCTAAACCCAACAAAAACTTGGTCGCATTCTGGAGGAGGCAACTCCACTCCAGACAGCAGCCTGCTCAATGGGAGCGCCAGAAAGCTGCCGCACAAGCTACAGACGAACTTCCACTCCTATGAAAAACAAGAACGTCATGCTCCAACGTCCTCTGATCCGCTTCCTACTGTAACTAAACTGTCTCGGTCCGCCTCGTCGGATCAGCTAAAACACGCTGTATAGCCACTCTGCTTCCTTCTGTGTTAAAGACTGTCAAGAAGGCTACAAAACGACCGTCACGACCATCCTCACTCCCAGATCCTCTTTCTGGTCCTCCGCCTAAGCTGTAGTGACGCCACACTACCTCATCCTTCGATCCGCTTTTTGCTGTGGCCGGACCATCTCGATCCTCCATGTCTGCTCCGCCGGTGCAATGCTCTGCTCCGTCAACACCGGCCAAGCACGAATTAAGGTTGCGTGTGCTCCATTCGCTCTGCCATGATTCCCGACAATACCTCGTCCTGTGCATCATGTTCACTGTCCAGCACTTTCCTCCGAAACTGCTGATTCCTCTCGGGTTGCTCTTGCTCTGCCTCTGCAAGGTTCTCCGCTTCTTTGACTTACCGGTCAAGCATTATTGGCAGTTACGCCGCTACCCTCCATTCCTCCACCCTTCCCTTGGGGTTCCGTGTTCTTCAATAACCAACACATTAGTTATTCTTCTCAAATTCCCTTCATCTGGGGTGGCGAGGGTCCTATTCCGGGAATCTCCCAACTTCGAGGACTTCGGACTATGAACCCTCGCATACAAATACCACACTTGTCTTTTAAAAAAGTGCTATTTTCACCATTGCATCGGAGTTTCGGCCCGACAGCTCCAATCTGATATTAACTTTCTCTATGGATCGTCATCCTCTACCCTAACGGATCGTCAAAAACCCATTCCTCTCGGAACCCTCGCCAACGATATACCTTATACAAATATAAGTAAACACAAGTGTATAGCCTATGTGGAAAAGTTTGCTAATTTGTGTAAAGTGTGTGGTTGCATCAAATTTATTGGGCGCTCGTTTACGCATGACATCAAGTCGTAAACTGGGCTTGGTAAGTTTAGTAGAACGGTTAAGTGTGGTTCATGTAGTGTTTTAAGGTTTCAAGTGCAGTTACGTTAGCATTGGTTCAAGAAGCGGCTGAGAAAAATGTATCCCACTTTCAAGGTGCAGCAGCGCATAGGGTCACCACTAGGTCTAAAAACATGTCTAAAAAGTCTAAGAACGTGTGTTGCTATTGTTGTGGCTGCGATGGACACGTAAAAAGCTTGTGCAAGTACTTAAACCACAAGTGTTCAAAGTGCCAAAAAGTAGGCCACCTGTCCAGGGTGTGCCGAATACGAAACAAGCAAAATAACAGCGCTAAAAAGCCTTTTATTAAGAAAGGTCGTGCCCAAAGTAAAAAGAGTTACAAAACTCGAAAAAAGCCCACATGGTAGAAGAATCGACCGATTCTGATACTCAGCAAGATGAGTCTAGTGACTGTGATCTGAGCCCTGATACTGATTTGGAAGTGGATACGGTTACACCAATTTCTATTGTTAATTTTCCAAGAGTTCGAGCAGATGACAGGTTTTTAATGCCAGAGGTAAATGGACACAAACTGACTATTTCAGTAGATAGGTGGGTCTGATCTTACTATATTGCCTGAAAAAAGGTATTGCAGGTATTTTTCAGATGTACCCTTACAACCGGCAGGTGTTCACCTTCGTACATGGGACGGGGGACTAACCACAGTACCGGTGGGAGAATGTGAATTAACTGTGACCATTCATGGTAAAACAGCAAAGGTTACAGCCCTAATTTATCCAGGTAACAGAAAACCTGTTATGGGTAAAGTATGGCTGGAGGCTTTAGATAGAATTTCAGACAATTTTTTAGAAAAAACTTAGTTACTGCTAACGCTGAGATAAAGAGTGTATCACACTGCCAAGTAAATGTTATTTCGGAATCAGACATTTTTGACCGTTTTCCTGACCTATTTTCACCAGTGTTGGGGACTTTCAAGAATTTCAAAGCTCAAATTAAGTTGAAGCCTGATGCAGTGCCAAAATACTGCAAGCCCCGACCAGTACCTTTGGCAGTCAGAGGGAAAGTCGAGGCCGAGTTAGAAAGGCTAGTAAAGGAAGGTATTTTAAAACCTGTGGATTGTAGCCCTTGGGCCACGCCCACGGTTTTAGTGTTCAAACCAATTGGTAGTGTCCGGATTGTAGGTGACTACTCCGGCACTGTAAACCCACAACTGGAAATCGAATACCATCCAGTCCCTAGAGCTGAAGATTTGTTCAGTAAATTGGCAGGGTATGACCCTTTTTCGATAATTGACTTAAGCGAAGCTTTTCTGCAGATCGAGCTGGACGAGGCTTCTAAAGCACCTGTGACAATTAACACTTGTAAACAGTAGTAAAAACTTCCGTTTGGCCTTGCAAGCAGTTCGGAGATTTTTCAAAAGCAAATCGAACGTGTCCTAAAGGATATTCCTTTGGCGTCTCCATTCGTGGATGACATCCTTGCGGCTGGTAAGGGTAAAGGACATGGTGAAACTCTCCTGAATGTTTTGCACACTCTGCAGGATAACGGCGTTAAGGTTAAAAAGTCTCAATGTAAACTAAACCAGACTACTATAAAGTATTTAGGCTTCCAGCTTGATAAGTATGGAGTCTTGAATCAACCGAAAGTGTTGGATGCTATCAAGTTAGCCCCTGACCCCTCAAACAGTCAAGAATTAAAGTCTTACTTAGGCTTTATAAATCAGTATTCGAAGTTCGTTCCTCACCTAGCCATTATTTTAGCTCCCCTAAATTGGCTGTTGTCACCAAAAGTCACGTGGGAATGGACGGCTGACTGTTTGAAATCAGTGAGAGAGGCAAGGGAAGCGTTTCTTGGGGCAAATGTTGTAATGCACTATGACCCTGATTTACCACTCAAACTCGTGTGTGACGCGTTCCCAGGTGGGGTGGGCACAAGTTTGATGCATACACTGCCGAGTGGTGAAGATAGGCCTATTGCGTTTGTATCGCGGGCATTGAATAAGGCAGAGGTTTCATATGCTCAATTCGATAAAGAAGCACGTTCGGTGGTATTTGGGGTGAAAAGGTTTCATCAATACCTGTATGGGAGGAAGTTTATGTTACAAACGGATCAACAAGCGTTACTGTGGATATTTGGTAGCAAAGTGACCATCCCTGTTATGGCGGCTGCCCAAATACAGAGGTGGGCCCTATATTTAAATGGTTATACTTTTGAGCTCCAGCATATCCCCGGTAAGCTTAATTTGACGGCTGACTGTTTGTCACGGATGCCAACTCCTTAAACTCCACCTTCCATGCAAGTACCAGGCTGGAGAGTTATGAACTTAGAAACCATAAAAACATTGCCCATTTTGCCAGAACAGTTGGAGAAGTGTACCCGACTGGACCCAGTTTTGGCTACAGTTATGCGTTACACTAGAGATGGATGGCCTGATAAAATAGACAATGAGGATCTAAAAGCATTTTTCGTTCATAAGTTTGAGTTGTCAATCGATTAGAACGCATTATTTTGGAGATTTCGTCTCGTAGTCCCGAAGGTATTGCGTGCACAAGTCCTTAACGAGTTGCATTTGGGACATACCGGGGTCGTTCGCATTAAAGCTCTTGCTTGGTCTCGGGTATGGTGGCCAAATATTGACAAAGATTTGGAGCAACTAGTAAAATCTTGTAGTTCACGTCAACTCACTAGGGATGGGGATAAACATGGTAAGAAACATGCTTGGGAGCGCTCTTTGGGGTGTTTCACCGCCTACACATTGACTTTGCAGGACCGTGGAAAAATCGGCTGTTCTTGGTGGTTGTTGATGCTTACTCAAAGTATATTTTTGTTAAAATCATGAAGAAAGCAACCAGCGCAAGTGTGATTGTTTCTTTACAAGAAATATACGGTTTATTTAGGCTGGGGTGCCATATTGTCAGCGATAATGGAGCCAGTTCTTTAGTGCCGAATTTACACAGTTCTGCAAGGAAATTGGCATACGGCATTCGTTAATTGTTCCGTAGCGGCTGCAGAAAAATGGCTTAGCAGAGGTGAATGTAAAATCATGAAAGCCTTCGTTAAAGGCTTCTGTAAAGCAAGGTTTAACGGTCGATCAGGCACTGAACAATTATTTGATTCAAGCACGTAATGTCCCACATTGTACAACGAAGATGTCTCCAAGTTATCTAATGTTCAACAGAAATGTGCGTACTAGACTAAGCTTAATGGTTCCATCCACGAACGATACTGTTCAAAGATCTATGTTGAAGTCGACTCGCAACAAACGACAACTAACCTTTGATATAGGTGACACTGTTTACAATCGTGACACACGATCAAATTGCACTTCTCGATGGCAAGAAGGTGTTATTTTGTCAAAGGATACGGAAGCACGTTTTCGTGTCTCTGTTGGCGATGAAAAGACAGTTTTGAAGTACTCTGACATGTTAAAACAATGCATACTTTCCAGTGACGTGCCTCCACAGGATCTACCGTCACGTGTGGGGGAGACGGTCAGTTCAGATGTTGGACGACGTGAGGCTGCAAAGCTGAACACGGCACATTCTTCCAGTGCCGATTTTGACTTACCATCGTTACAATCACTGCGAACTCCGTCGAGTTCTAGAGTCAAAATCTGGCCGTCTCCAAAAGATCATAAGATGCCAAAGTTGCCACCGCAAAAAGGTGATCAAGTTACAAAATCGTTTCCTGTCAGTGATTACGAGTTTGCGCAACTATTGTCACCCGAAATTTCGACTTCAGAGCGACAATTACGTCGACAAAGTGCACCACCGACTGTTGCGTCACGTTCGTCAGTGGGAGTAGCATTGCCGAATCCAACTGTTGCGATTCAGGGAACTGAATCAGGACTACCATCTAGTGATGGAACAGTTCGTAAATCTCATCGTACACGGTGTAAGCCGGAGAAATTGGATTTGTAGTGAGCACAGGGTTGGGTTTCGGGGTTTGGGTCAAAATTTTTTTTTTTTTGGTTTCAAATGTTCGTTTTGTTTTCTTCTTGTCAGTGATAAGAAGAATATTTGTGTGTTTTTTGGTGTGCAAAGCAAAATGTAAAAAAAAAAAAATTATGTGCGGTTAGAATTTTTTTTTTCTTCCCTTGTGTTGGGCAGGGAGAAGGGGGAAAGGAAATTTATGATTAACGAACTAATTCTAGGATTATGGGGGAAACCAGGATTGAGTTTTAGTGTAGAAAAAATTAAGGGTGTGCCTGATGGTTCAGGTTGAGGTGGATTTTTTTAAAACTAAAGATGGTTTCACGTTGTCATGTTTGTTATTTCTAACTGTTGTTGTTGCATGGTAACATTGGATTAAATTGAGTGGCAATTTTTTTGTTCCAGGGAGGGATTATGGCATTTAAATTTTAGGCATGTAAGTGGTAATCTTTTGGTCAATTACTTGGTGAGGTCGCCCCTCAATTTAGCAGGGGTGACTGGAGTGTTCCAGGTTGGCTGCCGCCATTATAGGGGCAGCCACTTACTGTACTTAATGGCCACTAGGGCCTCTTCTGTTGTATAGATCTTGTCACTTTCGTTGTCTATAAAGAGACATGTTGCCGGATGCAACATGCCTATTAACCTTGTTACACTACCCTGTGTTGACTCACGTTCCTTGGGGACGAAGAGCACATCCCTGGAGGCT
This sequence comes from Lithobius niger, assembly GCA_023313725.1. Classification (NCBI taxonomy): domain Eukaryota; kingdom Metazoa; phylum Arthropoda; class Chilopoda; order Lithobiomorpha; family Lithobiidae; genus Lithobius; species Lithobius niger. The sequence goes on along the minus strand of JAHWFP010067913.1, from coordinate 77,777 downwards.
AGCCTACTTCCGGACATTCGCAGATTACGAGCCCGGCAGGAAAGACAATTTTCTAGGGGAAATAAGAGCTCAAAGGGAAATCTGCTATAAAATAGGTAATGTTTATTATCGTATTAGGCAATAAAAACTAAAATCAACCAGGTGTAGGCGCTGGTATTTTAGTCTTTTTTTCACAGACTTTTTTTTTTATTAAAGATTGGGAAGATTGGGAAGCTGGGATAGAGGGGAGGAAGGGGTGCGGACCGCTTGGAACGCGGGTCCCATTTGGACCCTGGACCCATTTGGACCCATTTGGGACCCTGGGACAGTCCGCCTCTGTCTAAGCACCAACTTATTCATTCCTGAGTTGAGCTTTTCAAATAGCGTTTTTTTCAAACACCAAAAAAAGCGACGTTCTGGTGACAAAACTAGCGATTTGAAACCTATCAAATCGAGAATATGATTACGCTCCCCAGGTCTGCATTGCAAATTGCTTTAAGCGGATCGAGCACTTCAGCCGAGTAAAAGACGAATATTTTCTCAATTTTATGCAGCATGTCTGTTTTTTTATTTACAGTAAACTACAATAACGGTGACAAGACCTCATATTACTGACATAGGCACATAGATCTATGTCTCTTGTATCTGGCTTTCAGACATCCCAACAAAATTATTTATCCCTACGACGCAATTCAGCTGCGTAGTTCTGCCTTCACTAGGCTATAACATTTTTTTTAGCTACCACCTATCGATTCCCTCGGTCATTACGAAGGTTGTTGTGATACAGATTTCCGTAACAAGTTTCGGGCATTACGTAGTTTAAAAAAAATTAAGTAATTTAACTACCATACTTACTCGTGGCCTGCCTGTCTTGGCCTTGCGACGCAAATGTACAAAGTCACTTGGAATGACGCAGTATGCTCATCCATCGTCGAAAACGAAATTACTTAAAATGACGCTATAAATAATTAAAATTTTTCTATAATGCACATTAATATTATTATAACATTTCGTTTAATTAATATAAATAGTCTGAGTGATGACGTCACAAAACCGAACAATCCATAAGTGTTCCGAGTAGTCTCTAACCAACCCTCGACCCACATTTCCCCAATGTTGAAAAAACACTGCCACCGCCATCTTTTGCTAAAATTGTTTAAGAGCACACCTGCATGATGACATCACCAGTACTCACTGTACTATGGACGACGGTTTGGTGTTGAAAAACCTCGTTAGAGGTTAGCAAGTTCTAAATCGAGGTAGTTAATACTGTAGAGCATATAGCTTTTTGACCTTCTACACTGCATCGCTCCTACATTTGTACTTTAATTTCGTTGAACCAACAATTTGCTTCGCCGGTTAGAAAAAAGCATTAGAGCTCGTATCCCCATACTCACAGCCGTGAAGGTAAACAAATAACTCGAACGCAAGGAACTATAATTTGAACTCCAATCCCAGGGAACAAGGATTGTGACATGCCAGCCTCCATGCACACGTATACATGTACATCACTAATCAAACAAACAAAACGGTTAAATATTTCACACATAAAAATGATACACAAAATACAGCATATATTCACGCACATAAAACAACGAAAACCGAATCCAACAAACACATACAAAATATACGCCATAAACAGCAAAACGCCTACAAAAATGAAAAGATTAAAAAAACACAAAATGAACACGTAATTACTCACACGAACTAGAACTAAAACGTACACCATCAAACATAAACACAGGGGAAGAAACCTCCCTTAACTAGGAGTGTGCTGGTTTCACAAATTACAAATGCACACAAAATACACACGTAGCCACTCACAAGAAACTGACTTAAAATATAAAACGACAAACGCAGACACGCATAAAAAAAATCCTATATAATACACAAGTGCCTCTACAATATCATCCAAGCAGCCATCCACCAACCAAACTGCAACATCGTTGCAGAGGCTGCAATGTTGGCAGCGGGTACCATTTGCACCAAAAGAGAAATCAAAAGGATGACAATGAGTAGATAGGCCAAACAGTTGCCCTGTAGCAGATTGCTCGTCTTTTAAGGCAAGGAGTATGAATTTTCTACTCACATCACAAACACCTGGTTCAAGAGCAGACCCTCCAAGACCTGAATCAGTTTTGGCCCTACTCCTATCCCATGTAGCTCATGGAAAATCCAATCAAAGACTGCGTTCACAGAAATCGTGTTAAAGACTGCGTTGACATCGATGAAAACTTCAACCTCAACATGACCCATTAACCATGTCTCTCTCATTCCTGAAAGAAGCAAGAGGATGGCATACTTCACCAAATCACTAAATCATTCCTCACCTCCCTCTGAAGGTTGCCACTCAACTTCTAACACAAGACAAAAAAGCTATGGGTATGTTTCTCAAAATGTAAGTCTGATACACCCTCTCCACTAAGAACAGAGAGCATGGCATAGCATGGCGTATCTCTCGGATTAGAGTAAACTTCCCCAAATTGAGCGTTTACCATCTCCGTCAGCCCTTTGCCTCTCAGAACCTGGCCCTCAAGGCTGAAATCCCACCTGATGCCCCTTTGTTGCACTGGTTTGATAAGATGCTAGATCCTTGCCCGAGATACTCAACTTAAACCGGAGCATAGCCGGGAGCCAAGGTCCTGCTTGCTCTCATGAATGGTTCTCCTCGCACTCTTTACCGCTCCTCTATCAAGCGCCACAGTAACTCACTGGGGGCCACCTCTTGAACTTTTAAAAGGCCCTCTTCCTTTCACACACCACTATCCTAGTCCACCATATCATGCTGACCTACCCAAACCCCATTCTTAATAAAGGAACCGGAACTCCTCTAACACTAACTTTTCCTAGAATTTCCCCACATCATCCCTACTCCCCTTGCTGACTTGATTGGACTTGATAGGACTTGTGATAAGAAAATGGTCACTCCCTCCGAAATCATCACACGAGTGCTTAGCTAAAGAGGGCGACAAGTTAGATGACCCGAAAACCCAGTCTAAGACAGACTCCTGAAGGAAATTCCCATGCCACCGTACAAATGTTGGGGAGCCATCATTTAAAACTACCAAGTCATAGTCTACTAATGAGTCAATCGTCACAGCACCTTGTTTTTTCGTTCATGTGTCCCCTCCCAAAAAAAAAAACTAAAAAAACATCGTGGTGCAAAATGAAATCCTCCGCAGAAAACCATGGGATGTAGAATGGACCTAAGCCAAGTTACCCAATCCTAGGCCGGCCAACAGTCTGTAGGCAATCACATCTGACAATCACTGAGACTCCAACCACACACAGACACAACTATCTCCAACAAATCTGGACAGAAAGGGAGGCTCAATATAGGAAGTGAGGCACTGAACAACGAACCATTAGGAGGGGACATGGACAGCACTGCCTGCACACACACCATAGCCAATGAGAGAAAATTCGTACCAGCATATGAGCGGATCTTTGCATCACCAGAAACAGGAAACTGTAGTGGCAGTTCAACAGCTTCACTCATTTTAACTAGTATACCACAAACACTCTAAAAACCAACTGGAAAAGGGATGATGGTCATTAGTGATTTTGAACTTGAGCCCCCTCACCTCCTCCTGAATCAAACAGAGTCATTTGTTTCCAGTGAACTTGCCACAATAACATCCGAGGGAATGTATTGGCTGGAGCGCACTAGTCCAACCTCCCCCCCCCCTAACCCTGAACCATCACAAACTCAGTTCTGTGTCAGTTTACCATCGTCAATTTCACAGCCAAAGGCGGTAAGAGGTCACCTTCAATTTTCTACTTGCTGGCCCTCTTATACATTGCTGATGAGATGACTTGCAGTAACTCCCAATGCTCTAACCCCCAACACATTTGCTTTAACTGGTTCGGTTAGCAAATTGACCGTATGACTCTCCACTTGTTTGCTTAATTTCTACACCTACCGATAGTCGGACTCTGACTCGGTTAACTGGCGTTTTCCAATCAGCCAACGCCAGGATCTGCTGGGTCATCCTCACTCACAGTTCCCTGGTCCTGAACCGGAATATCACCCTCCTTCCAGTCCCCAAACACTGCTTCATTATGCAGTGCTACCGCAAATGCACACTTTCCATGTTGAGACTCCTCTGATGATAGTGTCCACAACCATTGCAATGCTTATTCCTCCAGGAATGTAAGGCTTATTCCTGTAGGCTACGTGCAACTTACTTAACTTAAAGGGGAACACTGGCATTGATAGGGAAGTCAAGTTCGTAGGGACTATCGTGAGTACTACTTTTCTCATCGGGTGGTGAATGTTTGGAATGCCCTTCCATCTGACGTGGTTTTGTCCTTTTCTTTTCCTACGTTGAAGAAAAAATTCACAAAACATACCTATCCATTTTCGTTAGATGGAGCTATAATTACAGAGTAAAAAAATTTCTTCTTTTCTTGTTTATGATTTGTTTTGATGTTTTATTTTGTAGACTTCAGCCCATACTCTTTTAAACTTATCTTTGGCTCGGAGTCGGTGGCTACTCTGTGGTCCTTCCGTGTCCTATCACTTATTGTAATAAATACTTATTATTATAATATTAATTTACATAGATGTCCAAGGATATTACACTTTAGACACAAGGGAGGCCAGTCCCCAAATAGCCACTAGTGCCATCATTCCACACACCAGCACTATGACAAGTCAATCAGGGAGGCTCTTGGTCAGAGCACCAGCATCAATTTATGGACGTTTGCTTTACAATGACGAGTGGTGAAGCTTGGGGCAGAATTACCCTGGGAGATTTCCTCCTTTATGTTGCTCTTGGCATGGCAGGGCTATCCAGGTGCGCTCGTAAAGTTCGGCGTTGGATTTATTCGCTAGCTTCATATTTAGTTAGCTAATAAGATTTTTTCCATGTTAAATCCCATAGACATTTTGCTCATGGCTAGCGCATAAATGAGAAGGCCTACGTACCTGAACTTTTGCACACGGATGCATGGTGATCTGAGCATGTTCCTTTTGTTGGTTTGGGGGTTGTAGGGGTCAGGACAAATGCGTGTGAGGGTTTTGAAATTCGCCACCAGCGAATTTAAAATTCGTTTCTTTTCCAAGTTGCAACCAAAGATTTCAAGCAGCAACGGCTTGAACAATCAACACTGGTCCTTAGATTTATTGTAAAAGCCTGGACGAACTAAAAACTGAACTGTAACGAAGGACAAATAAGGAAACATTAACGTTACCGTGGATTGCGTAAGAATACAGGGATGCACGTCACATGATGGTTATGCAACAATATGAGCATCCACAAACTAACGGGGTTTTTGTTAATAACCCAAAGATATAATGCTTCGCGTTCTGCTGTTTTAGTAACAGCGACCTTCGGGGGTTTATGCATGACTAAATGTCAACGAAATCTTGGAAATTTAAGGAGAATGTACAGGGATAAACAAAAGAACTGAAGAGGATGCGCTGATTGAGTGAGGGAAGCGAACGAAATCAGCGATTGTTAGCCAGTGTGTGCAAAAAATGGGATTGAAACAACTTAAGCATGTGAAGAATCGTCATACAATAAACTAAGCCGTGTAAATTTGGCTAATCTAACGGCTAAGGCAATGGTAAATTTGAAAATTTTAAATGTGAAAATTTATAGAAATAAAGTTGCTCTAGAAAAAAGGTAAAGATGAAGATAACACGTTGAACAAGACGGTGTAACCTTATGTACGTTCACAGTGCTATGAAAGTTGTGATATCCGCCCAAAACCAAAACTGGTAGAAAAACTCGCCAAGTTTCCAAAAACGTTCGGCCTTTGAAGGTAGTGATATCATTCAACCACGGAAAGACCGCCAAGATCAATCCTATTAGCCAAGTTAAGCGCACCCAATAATACATTGGACGTTAAATGAAAAAGATTGCTACAGCGAGTAGCAATCTTCAAGTTTTCATTTAACTTGTGAACTATTAGTCGGTGCGATTACCTTGGCTAATAGGATATACCTTGGCATCCTTTCCCTGGTTGAATGATATCACTACCTTCAAAGGCCGATTGTTTTTGGAAACTTGGCGGGTTTTTCTACCAGTTTTGGTTGGATATCTCTCACTCGTCCGAGTAGATGTTACGTTCAGAACTCCTGTATACCAAGTAATTTTTATAATTTAAATAAAAAATGATATCTCAGGATGTACTTGACCTAACAGACTCAACTGTCGCTGCATCATACTAAAGAAGGACTAGACCAAATTTTCGATGTTTGGAGTGAAATTATCTGGTTCTAATGTTCTTCTAACAGAAATGGTTAAACACCATAATCAGCCTTTTTTACACAATAGCCAGTAACGTACAAGAATTTTGTGATTCATTTGGTATAAAAACGTATGAAGCATGGATCGACGCCAGTAGAATGTGCGAAAAGACGGACGATGTGGCTAGTTTCAACTTAAATCTATTACTGTGTCGGTGCCAATAACACAAACTAGAATTTAACGGAGTATTCTATACAGGTCTAGTTGGTTGTGGGTGATCTTTTAAGTTAGTATTAGAAGAACCGATTCATTGTGTAATTTTTAGTTCGTTACGTTATTTATTACGCATCTCAGGACGTCTTACGGACTTCTTTTCCCCAGTTATGTCACCAACAACCCTTGATACAGTTTGTTCCACATTTTGTTTGCAGGCAACTGACGGTAGGACACCACGTTTCCTTACACTACGAGTGCAAAAACATGTAAATATCCCACTTGTAGACTCGAACAGTAATTGTGTAAAGTCTACAAGTATGATATCCACAGTTTTGCACTCGTAGCAAGGAAATGTGGCGTCATATAATTACTAGCCTGCAAAAAAAATATGGAACTACTATGTAATTAAGGCGTAGTTTTGCCCCAAACATGTAGCCTTCCATCCTCTCCGGTGGAAGTTAAATTGAAGTGGTACGGCAATGAAAAAAAAAATTGGAAATACAAAATTTAGATGCAAGTTTAATCCAGTTTGAAGTGTAGCCAGACGGGGAAAAATGTGTGTAAGAATTTTGGCCAAAACGTCCGTAAATTGCACTAAAAATATGTAGATATACGAAAATGAGAATTTAATCTTGCTTGCATGATTTAATTACTTTTGCGATCGCATAGTTACGGGAAAAAAAATGTGCCACCGAAGTAAGGATAATCATGTTGCAGTGCGGTCTACTGATGGCCGAAATATGGGACCTCATCCACCGGCCTTGCCCAACGTGTATCATACGCGCTAGATCATAGTCGATTTTCTTCCCCCGAGTTAAGTGGACACCAACCTTCATCCCTTGGGATTTTCTTACGGAAGATCCTGCTCTTCTACTTCTAGCACTTCTGCTTTCGGCTAAATCTACTTTCCTGTACATCTGCTTCCGGCTAATCTACTTTCTGCTTATCTGCTTCTGTCTGCAGCCTTTACATAGTGAAGATGGATGTAAAAAAAAAGTCTCAGTTGACAGGAGATGTACTTTAATAAGGCCAATAGAATTGTTTTACTGTGATTAGAGACCGAG
>JAHWFP010067913.1:12619-46264 GCA_023313725.1 Lithobius niger | reverse complement strand
GAACGGCCAACGAGGGATTCTGACTAACAATGCATTCAGAGAAGGCAATAAGAGCGATATTTGTCTAGGCTAGTATGAAACATCGCTCTTATTGCGTTTCGTTATGCAGAATTAGTCAGTGGTAATGGGAGAGGGACAAAAAGAAAGCTGTTGAAGTAACCGGTAATCTGCGTCGTAGTAACCAGGGAGTAAAGTGACTCGAGAAGTATGAATGCGATTTGCTCGTCAATTCTAAATTTCGGCCAACAGGTTGTCATCACGAAGCTAGCAGAATAGTAAGGGCAGGAACAAATAATCGCAGATAAATGAATAATCGTAGATAAATGAATAATCGCAGATAAATGAATAATCGCAGATAAATGAATAATCACAGACGAATAAATAATCGTAGATGAATAAATAATCGCAGATAAATCAATAATCGCAGACAAACTTGGTAATGGTGTACATTTTACTGTATAGACGGCGGCGATTTTGTATAACGTGGTCTAGTCGAGTCAATGAGAACGAGCAGCATTAAATGGTTTGCGAGGTCTCGATAATATTAATCGCATTATAGCTGAAGAGTATTTACTCACCAGTACTTACCGATTAGAGAGTCAGCGTAAAAATGGATCAATGTACTACAAATTGAAGTCGATACCAGAGAAACAGGACATCCTTTGACGTTAATGCAACATTGCACGTAGGAAACATGACAATGCTAGGAAAAATGCAACTTGGCCTGTTAGCAATTTATTCCACGCTTCATTTAACTTTTGCACCATAAATGCCTTTCCTCATTGTCTCACATGCAATGACGGCTTTGATGTCACGCTCCAATTGACTCGAGTCAGAAATTTCATTGTGAACAGTTTGTCGTTATTTCATTTACTAGCAGGATATTCGTATAAAGAGCATCCTTCAGTCGTCTATGTATCGTTTCATGATCTGAGCGTTTAGTTGCTTTCGTTTTTTTTTAATTTTCAAAATTTTATTTTAATAGCCGTCGATATGTACATTACCTGTTTTATAGCAATTTTACTCCTTTTTGAGCATTAATGAAAATTTTTTAAAGGAAAAATAAATCTAGTAAAGGGAGAATCAAAGCAGAATAAACGCTTCGGACTGCCTCTGCGTGGCAGTACAACGACCAGTAAAAAAAAAATAAAAATTTTTCATTCATGACTACAGCCCCTTGTAGGTAGGTATCGTCTACTTCGAAAAGGTTTTCGTAGGTCTCGTTGAAGGCAGACCCAGTATTGTAGTAGGTCTGTTTGTGGAGCCCTGGCTTCGATGAAGGCAGACCCAGTATTGTAGTAGGTCTGTTTGGGTAGCCCTGGCTTCGAGAACAATAGAATACAATGGTTTTCGTGGCCAGTCCGTCGTAGTTCAAAAATCATACTACTAAGAATTACTTAGTAAATATTAGCTAACAAATGAAAAAAAAACAAAAAAACATTAAGAACGACGGCAAATATTTGCCTAATTGTAGCTGCACCATCCAGTGAACAGGCACAGTGTACAGGTATGGAATGCCATCTGATTTGTTTTATTAAACATTTTGTATTACCTCATTTTAATTTCATTTTCGGCCTGAATATACGTTAATAGAAATACATGGTCGATAATGGAAATTAAATTACGATAATGAAAAATGTTTTCCGTTCACGGAAAGTATTTGTCATTATCGACAAGTAATCATAATTGCACATCACGAAAATTCGACATCCGATAATAAACAATATTTTCCGTGAACGGAAAACATTTTCCATTATTGGGTTTAATTTTCATCATCGATCACGTATTCCCGTTAATGGAAATTCAGGCCGGTAATGAAAATAAAATGAGATAATAAAAAATGTTTAATAAAAAAATTTGATGGCATGGCGTATAAAGGTAATATTACCATGGCCTCAAGCGAGTAGGAAAAAAATTAATAAACAAAAACGGAACGTTAAATGTTTAGAGTAAAGGTCTGAAGTCAAAACCAAGAAGGAACACGGACAAGCCGATGAAATCTTGAGTGTACAAAAACCCTTTGTAGTGACTGGCTCTTCAGCTCCCCACCCCCCCCCCCCCTCACCTTTAGATCCAACTCCTGGATCATAATTATAAACCATTCATCCTCTTAATTTCTGATCTAGCATGTTTGGAGGTCAGTGAATATCTAGAACTATGAAGAGAAAGATGTAAGAAAAGAGGAGAAGGGAATAATTGAATGTCATACGACATTCTTTTGGGTCTCAAAGAGGTGGTGGGCTGAAAATAAAAGATTTGTTCTGTTTCTTGCCGGAAGGTAAGTATAAGTTGGGGCCCGAAACAGGAAAAGCATGCATGGTGACATTGATGCAGCTCGTTAACCCCCAACCCCTTCCCTGGCGTTACACTTGTGACCAGAGTTGCTCCAGCAGAGCAGTGTATTTGGTCATAAGTTCCTAATGACTTTCGAGTTTTTCTTTTCAAAATTAGGGTCATGTAGGGTCATGTTCACCATCACCTGACATATTGCAGCACACAATTCTCCAGTCTGCACCACAACTTGAAATGTAGTTATACTTGCTTTGTTAGTGGTACTTACCTAATATTACGGCCCCTTTGAAGTGTTTCGTTTCCTACAGCTATTCTGGAAAGTGGAGAGGAATGCGACTGTGGTAACAAAGCCCAATGTGATGCTATTGATCATTGCTGTACTCCAAGCGATGGTGGAATTGGCGGTGACATTCCGTGCAATCTACGCATGAGCGTAGGTAGCTTGTGTTCTCCCAGAAGTTCTCCTTGCTGTACGTTGGAGTGCGTAGTTACACCTGCCCATGAAGAGAAGGTAAGTCTTGATGATGTAGCTCTTAAGGCTCCCGCGCACTGGGCGACCAGGTCGTTAGCGTCTAAAATACACGGCGACGTGCCACGCGGCCACGTCTGGTTTTCATTGATAATTCTCGATCTTTTGGTGATAAATGAACACGGAGGAAGTATGGTCGCCCTGTGGTCACCTGCGCGCCGCCTGGGATCCCAGTGGCTGCTGCGACTGACTGGCTGCGGCGGCCAAGTGCGGGGTGCTACATATACAGTAAGCATTCTCGTTGGTCGCAGCGACGTGGTGTCGCACGACTTGGTCGCTTAGTGCGCGAGACCCATTACAGTGCCTTTTCCAGTATGAGGATTTGTGTACGTAAGCTTACAAATCCCAAGCTTGATTATGGTACTTAGTGGCACTTGGTGGCCCTTATTGCCCACACGTCTTCCAGTTCCCTAGCAGTAAGAAGGAAAGGAATGGAGTGAGTAGGATAAAATGCGATTTTAAGTAACCTACGTACCCTACTTTTGCTACCTTTATAACATTTTTTCGCGTTTTTTCACGTTTTTAGTCTTCTGTACAGCCGTACCGGCTGAGAAGACTATTGCAACGACTTTGTCCGTCCGTCCGTCGCTTTTTTCAACTTCGCAACGGTACCAAATATTGACGACCACTGTTTACAACGTTAGATTCAGTGTGAAAAGTTAGTTAAATAACATGGAAAATAAAAACATCGTTACTTCCTTATAGCTAATGGCCTTCTTCGACGTAATTAAATTAAATAATAACGTTTGATCGTCGGCTGACGTAACACGCAATAAAAATAAATGGGTTTTAGCTTCGTTTAAAATAGTCTCGTCGCATTGTTGCATGAAAGGATAGGCTTACCGTCGAACCAAATTCTCCATTAGGCCTATCTGCTATTTACGAAATCAAAACTGCATTAAAAAAAATTAAGCCTAAAATCATATTACCACGGCAACGTCAAGTTGTTGCTGTTGGCGTCATCAACAGCGTCTCTCTCGTCACTTCCCTACTACCACTGATCTATATAGGCTACATTGCGCGTTACGTTGTAGTACTGTAATTGTCTCCCCGAAGGCGCACCGTGTGAATGAATATGCTATACAATCCAAATTTCCGTTAGCTGCTACTTACGAAATTAAAACTGCTGATTAAAATTAGGCCTAAAAGCTAAAAATTACGCCTAAAATGTAAAACAGGCCTGAAAGCTAACACATTTTTAACCGGCAGTTGTCATGGTTATTGTTTTTAGATTAATATAGTAGAGATAGTTGTTGGAGCGTGATAGAGGTGTGGCCTCAAGATTGCAAGTGGAGGAACTGTACAGAAGACCTTTCCGACTAGGCAGTTGCTGCAGCCGCTTGTTTTGTAAAAAAAACGTGACAAAAACGCGAAAAAACGTAAAGGTAGCAAAAGTAGGGTATGTAGGTTACTTAATACGCATTTTACCCTACTGGAGTGTCGGCAGGTACGTAAATATAGGGGTGACTTGGGTGGCAAAGTCGGAGGGCTCCTCGACCTTGAAGGAGCCACCATGGTGCTACTTCTAGCGTGAGATAACTCGGTAACGAATAAAACAGTGGTTTTAACAGTTCACTAAGTCGTATACATTTACTTGACGTAAATGGGCGGGAAGGATAGCTACCAGGGTGTTTGCTTTCGTCGGTGACTGGCTGTATAGCTGCAGTACGGCAATAGCTCACTGACTTTCATGATTCTTGAGTAAACCCAGTTCATTTGTAAAAGTCCTTTAGTCACTTTAAAGGACTGACAACTGACACATTTTCACCACACGTCTTGTGGCCATGCTTCTTTTCAGGTGAAGAGACAGGAAACACGTGCAGGCCTTGCACATGCTAATTCAAATCGCCTTGCAGCAGAAAAAAAATGGCCATGCAGCAGAAAAAAAATGGCCACTTCCATGCGATGCCATTATCGCTCCAATCGCCTAAAAAACGTAGTCGTCAAGGTTTTATTGCCAGTCGAAGCAAATAAAAGGAATTTGAATTGTTTTACTTGCTTGTTGCTTTGCGGTTTCAGTTACACCCTACGTACCTACAGTAACAAGGCCGTATTTGCAGAAGATCAAATTTTTACAGGTAGGAACCGGCCATCTTGTTTAGGCAGCCGAGCTAGCTATTAGCAAACGGGATGTGTCCAATACATGCAGCGCTGCAAATTGAAATTAACTTGAATGGAAAAGAATTAACAGCCATTTAGCGAATTGCTTCAGCTCTTCAAGGCAAAGGAACGTACAGGAACCATTTGTTTAAAGTGGCAATATCACCAATTGAAATGCGAACGAAAATACCATGGCGCCATCTAGCGGTAGTGATTTTGTTAACCTTTACAGCTTGCTCCCAGATGCGCAAGGACGTACCAAATTTTCACTCAATAGTTAGGGAGGTCGTGGCTTGTTTGTTTCGTTAAAAGAAATTCTTCGCTTGATGCAAGCAATTACTAGACAGCACTGTACAGCGCTAGATGTTGTCAGATTCTGCAGACTTTCAATCGGTGATAGTGCCACTTTAAGTTAGCTAAAATTGGGTCGTATTGCTGCCACACATTCTTTGTGCGTCTTTAGCTGCAGCTAACGTCTGAGGGCGTCACTAACTTCGCGTAAGCTAGGCTTAAATAAATATGCACAAATCACTGTACATTATACAAAGGAAAGAGGAAAACAAGCTAAACAGCGAAAACCATACACTAGAATAACGTAGTACAGTAAGCCACCTTTATGCACTTGAAAGATTCATCGGAATGGCATGATCCAGATTCGAACTAGCAACCCAATTCGTACCCAGATCACTGACATGTACGCCTTTATTGCTATGACCACTCTTCCACAGGCTTTTATATATATATATATATAAAGATGACTCACTGAACCCGTTATAGAGCCACAGCAGTAACTAGAGCTCCATTCGACCGAGAATGTTTGCGGCCATAGGCAATGGATAAGGAACACAAATAAATGCAAAGGCTAAACGAACGAGTAAATAAATTTACACAACTCGCTGTAAATTATATAAAGGAAAGAGGAAAACAAACCAAACAGTAAAAATCAAACTCTAGAAATAACGTAGTATAGTAAGCCACCTTTATGCACTTACGTTTCGTCGGAATGGCATGACCCAGATTCGAACTGGCAACTCAATTCGTCCCCAGATCATTGACGTAGTGTCTTTATCGCTAAGGCCACTCCTTCACTGGCAGAAGCTATGGCCAGGATAAAGGGTCTATGTTGGTGATCTGGGGATAAATTGGGTTGCCACTTCGAATCCGGGCCATGCCATTCCAACAAAATTTAAGGGTGGCTTACTGTACTGCATTATTTCTAGTGTATGATTCCGCTGGTTGGTTTGTTTTTCTCTTTCCTTTAAGCTACGCTTAGTTACAGTGCCATATCTTTGTTACTGCAGTCTAATCTCTGGCAAAGCATTCTGGGAACATTGAATTCTGGGAGCGTCCTTGAACAAACAAAATGTAACTGGATCTAGGGGTAAAAGGAACTGAAGGTGTAAGAGACTTGCAAATACGCATCACTGAGCCGATTTTATTTAATATTCGACAGTGCAATTTTCTTTAACCAAAGACTCAAATTATCATTGATTTTCATAAATTTTGCCATTTTGATTTGTGTGTCATTGCAGGATTGCAGCCTTAACAATGACTGTCTTTACCCCGTGAAGTGTACCGGTACCAGCATCCAATGTCCAGAGTCTGCTCTGCGGCCTTCGGGAACGGAATGTCGCAACGGCATGGGACGATGCCTCAATGGGGTGTGCAAAGATCATTTATGTTCCATCAAAAGGATGATAGAATGCAATTGTTCAGATCCCCGCTACATGTGCCAATTGTGTTGTAAGACCAACAACAGTGAAGGCTGCTATCCGGGTATTCGGGCTGGCCTCATGACCGCTGCCTCCACCCCTTTTTACAAGCCAGTTGGAGAACGGTGCTTGGAGGGTCGTGGGTATTGCACTTATGGCGGTACATGCATCAAGGGTAAGCGAATGAAGGAGTACGAATGCTAGATATGAATTAAAAAGGCGTGGGACAAGTTGGATAGAAAAAAAAATTCACACCCCACATGACAGGTAACCCCGCAGGTCACTTAATGAAAAGGAGTATATCAGTACAACACCAGACCTAACAGCCAGTCCAAGCATTCCTCATCTTGTAATGAGAAAGCATTACAAGATGGTCATTGCTAGAATGGATAAATATTCGTATTTTCGTACCGATGAAAAAAGTGTGTATCAGCCAACAGTTTTACTTCTTATTTAAAAAAAATAACCTACGGGCATCACCCTGACATGCTGGGGTTGTTTTTTCTCTTTTATATTTTTAATTGTAAAACAATAAACACCCTACATTGGACCTACAAAAATTGACTGTTTTTTTTTGGCGAATGTTTTGGTCTGTGGATATCACTTCTTTGAAAGGCCGAAGCATTCTGGTTGCTTGTTTTACCTGTTTTTTTTTCGCATATGATCAAATACCATTCGAGCTAAGTTTTCGTATTGATAATTCTTCTCGCCCACTCATTGCATTCTCAAGCTGATAAAAACACCTCACCCAAGCACTAAGTGATTTTCTCAGTTCGGAATAGAACTCGTCATCGAAAATATCTAAAAATCAATAATTTTAGTACGAAAATGGTTGGAGAGTAGGCCTCTTGACCTCATTTGTTTATTGTTCAACAATATTATCCAGTTATCGCCTGCTAAACACGAAGGTTTTTAAGATAAAAGAGCAAAAAATACTTGTTCTGCAACAATAATCCTGCAAGCATGCGCATCACTTTTTTCAGTCAATAGTCAATGATCAACGACTGCACAAAATCAACCACTACGTCAACATTATGAGCGTACATTGGATGCATGAGACGGTAAGGAGTGCCGTAGCAAGATGGCTAGAAAATTTCGAGTGGCGAGCAATTTTTACACTTCTTGGCAAGGGGGTCTGAGAGAACGCAGTAAGCTCCCTCCACAGTTTGGAAGGCCAGCGTATTTTAAGAAATTGGCGTGAATCTAACCCTTTCAAATGTTTCAAAACTGTCATTCATTTAATCAAATTTATATATAATGGGAGTAACAGCGTGAATGGACCAGGGTCCACCGTTTCCTTGTAACATCTCTAATCGAAATGACTCACGGATGAGCTTATAGAGTCCTTAAGGACCATTTTAATTGATCTTGATTGATCCAGTTTGATTGATCTTGACCTGTGCGTACAAGGCCATCACGTTTTAAACTTTTTACCTGCGCGATGTATACCACTGGTGTAAATTTTAAAGATGTGAGGAATCATTAATACCACCTCAAAAGACAGAATGAAAATCGTTTAATAATTCTGCAAACTTTATAATGGACAGAAACAGCAATAAACAATAGCAGCGTCTCAGGCAGGGAGGCATGTCGAACAACTCACTGCCAGGCAGTGGACCAAACTCGCAGTGCGCTGCTACAGATGCTTCTCTGCCGGACACGCTCTCAAAGTTTTTGCTGTTTTTTTTGTCGTTAAGGTTTGCAGTTATTAATCGATTTTCGTTCTGTTTTTGGGGGTAGCATTGCGTAATAATTCCCTGCATCTTTCAAATTTACACCAGTTGTCTACAATGCTCAGGTAAAGAAACGTGATAACCTTTAACGGGCATGTCAAGGCCAATGGATCTCTTAACGTAACGCCTTATCCACGTTTCATTTTGATTGGAGATGTTACAAGGAAAGGGTGGATCTTGGTCCATTCACTCTGTTACGCCCTATGAATTTGATTGAATGAATGCCAATTTTGAAAAGTTGAAATCTTGACAAATTAAAAATTTTTATAATTTTAATTTATAATTTTAGTTTACAATTTCACAAATTATAAAAATAATATAAATATATAAAATTATAATTTATTATAAATGGGCCTATATATATATTTTTTATTGTTATTATTTTTTTACAACGGACTCCTGTTGTGCAGGGTCTACCCCAAGGATCCCAAGGTTTCCTGGCAGCCCAGTCCGACCCAAAAAGTATCTGCATGCAACAATTGTCTACAAGCACGCATGTCACATCTTTCAATTAGTGTTCAAAAATCCTCGATAGCCATATTCCACCAATACGCCAATCCTAAAGACGCCTTTAGGTTTACAACCTCGCAATGCAATCTTCGAAGCGACCAAATTCAAGAGGGGGTTATCTTATTGTCACGAATTGGTACAATCTCCACATATTTAACCAACCGACGTTATGGATTCATGTAGCAGTGTTACCATGATGAAAACATGTTAGCCAATGATTGTACTTCGACTCGCTTCTATTTTCGAGATTGGATTGTGCGGTCATTACATAGATGTGCCCTTAGGATGAATATATTTAATAGTCACGCATCTTATTTTCGCTGTTAGGAGTTAGTTGTCAGTCCAATGCGATGGTGAATGTGACGTTGTCATCGTGGCAACTACCTGGGCAGATCCCTACGACACCGATTGGTTAAAGGTGTGTAGTCGTATCAACTCTTGGCAGTAAGATAAAGAATTTCTCCTGAAATGATCATTGTCCAGTCGCTTTTGAACTTTCATTATTGAATCGTTCCATGGCAACTGGAAGAGCCAAAAGCAACGCCATGTTAGAATTTTTTTAATTTATGTTGAACGCCAGGCTATTTTAAGATTCCAGCTGCGAGAAGCCATTGCCTAAATGTACCCTTATGAAGGAAAAGTGCTTAATGGCCTCACTCTCTACAGTATTCGTCCATTCTCTGTAAATTTACTTTGATCTTTCACTCGTTTTCTTACGTCTTTTGTCTAATCTCCCCACTTTTATTTTGAATTTTTCAGAGTACGGATACATCTCAAAAGAGGAGAACGTGGAGGAGGACAAAGTTAAAAAAGGTTCTATCTCATTGACCTACAGCAAATATCATACTAAAAAGAAGACGAAGATAGCTGTTCTGTCCGTCGTAGCAACGGTTTTAGGTCTTGCCATTTTTTTGGTAGCATTTCTCATTTTGTATAAATGGACTCCTGTGGGCAAGAAAGTAAAAAATTGGTGTCGAAAACGGAAGGTAGATAAAACGGCAGTGATTCGAAGGTATAATCAGTCAACGTTTTCAAATCCTGGTCCGTGTACAACAGGAATAGTAACGTGGAACAGGTAATGGAAGAAATTCAGTAAAGCTGCTTTTAACTTGAACTTTTTTGTTTATGTTATGATGTTATTCAAATTGACGAACCCTCTTTGCGTGCTGATCGGGTCCCTCATAAGGAAAAGTACCTTCAAAAATCCAAAAATCTGTATTAGGCTTAATTTGCACAAAATCTGAATTGTTACTTGGGTTGCACCTACAACCTACACGAGTAGGTGAAAAGGCTATATTGCAAGACACACATGCATATACACACAAACACGCACACACACCAGAAGTGATGTCATCATGTCACGTGACCGGAAGTAACATCATTTTCCAAGAGGGCGGTGTCCATAAAAAACGGAAGTGACGCCATTTTCCAAGATGGCGGCACCCATAAAAAACTAGAAGTGGTGTCATAGCGACGTCATAAAACCGGAAGTGACGTCATTTTCCAAAGACTCCCCATGCAACCAGAAGTGATGCAATGCCCCCCCCCCAAAAAAAAAACAGAAATGGATTTTCTAACAGAATTGATACAATGGGTTTTGTAAATTCTACCAAATTATGTCGTGTAAATACTATGCGGTGGTGTTGATGGTGGTGTGTAAATTCTACCCCCTCGCCAATTGTGAGTTTACCTATTCTTTATACGAACCTGCAAGATATTTTTACTTTAAAAAAAAAGAAAAGGTAAAATACCATTCAAGCAACAAAAAAGCATCAAATCGTGTGTCAAGAAAGCAGCATGAGTGGACACGAAGGATACTACATGCCGAGTCATTACGTCGAACAGAGGAACATCAGCGGAACAGATTGACGATAATGCTGTGATTTTCAAACGAAAGAGTAATACGATAAAACTGAGTTACAAAGATTGGCCAGACCTGTATCACTACCGCAAGATGATCAATGAATGGGTTGAGTTACGGTGGGCGAGCACAAAAAATGTAGAAGAGGGACCTAATGACACCGTGACTTTGAATAGGGAGAAAAAGCGTCGTTTTAGGTTTAACGGAAACGATACCCATGTTCACATTACTGATAGCAACCTCAGCTTACTTACGGCGAGTGGTGTGAATTCTACAAACACATCATGGAAGTGCATTCCACCATGTTTTACCGATGGACACGGTTCGTTTCCAGAAACACTAGTTTGAAACAAAGACCGAAACAAAGACCGACGAAGAGAACTTCCTGGATATGATAAAGGATATTCAAATATCTATCCAGTCTGTGATGGGGAAATAAGGTGGTCTGTTAATAGAGTATTTAACAGACTAGGTACAATGGGTTCAGACTAGTTACCTCATCCACCCAGCTATTATATTTCTCATCATACCCTTTTCACCTTACGAAAATCTTCCATCTTTTCCCTTCTGTACGATTTTTTAAACCAGGAATAAATTGGGGATGCGGGTCTTTTGTAGTTCATGTTTGTAGAAAGCTCCACAAACCGGGGCCGCCTTAGTACGTAAGTGACTGGGTTCATTTTCAATACTTCTTTAATCGAAAAGAGTTCATTGGTCAACGTCAGTTCATATCCCTTATCAAATTTTCATTTTATCTTAGATGCACGCACAAGATCTTTAACTTTATACTTTCGTACCATTACGGGTTTCTTGGATCCGATACGACGAAGATCTTGTTCATTATCGAACGTGATATCGGTAGGTTTCGTTTTGATACTTTTATGATCTCTTCTGTTGTACTGCGTGAGAATTTTTTTCAATATGTCTAACCACCGATGGTTCCCTGCCATGTAAAGTTTTTCCACATCAACCTGAATGATCTGTTAAATGATCTGTTAAAACGCTCGACCATCATTGCTTTTATACCTGAGTACGTAGAGTAGAGTTTTATTTTATGCTTCTTCATCGATTCTTGAATGACATTTTTGCAACGCTGCATAAATTCAGGTCGTGATTATTTTTATCCGTTATCCAGAGCCTCGTATCGTTAATTACATGTCTGGTTACCGGCAAGTACACCAATTTTTTATCGCAGAGAAACATTGGGGAAAAAGCTGTACAGCGTAAGTAAGGTCTGTCCATTGACGAACGATACTCCTATGACATTCAAATGAATCAGAACGCACCACAAAGCATATACATTCGCTTGAAGTTCAAGCGTGTCTTGTCCATCATTCTACAACCTATCTTTAATGCACATCTTCAGGTTTGAAATTTGTACGCTCCTACCGGTATAGCCAAGCGAGACCATCGTCTGGGAAGTATTTAAAAAGGTTATTGGACTCGCCCACAGTAGGAAAAATGTGATACGTTTCCATTTTTACCAAAGCCATACAGTACTGCTTGGATTCGTCCAGATGTAATGGAGTATCGAAGCTGACTCGTAAATCCGTCGATTCGCCACTAACTATGATGATGTAAGATTCCATTTTTCTTTAAGTATAAAAAAAAGAGGGATGACATAAACATATACCTGCACGTTTTGTGTGGAAATGTTTATTGAATGAGATGCTTTGGATCTACACTTAGATGTTAATCACTATTCTTCCCAGTGTCGTGAATTCTCCATCAACTTTTACGATGCTTTAACGCAAGAGGTATGGTGGAGCGGCTCGACCTTCCCTTCGTTAGAAAAATGTGGGATGGAAACTTTCAGATATAACGACAAGAATGGTGATCGATCCACTATGTCTACTACAGGTGTTGAGAAGACCATTAATGGGTTCTGTTGTCGTCGTGGGTGCTACAGCAGCAAACCTTAAAGTTTCAAGTAAGTGTAGAGATTATATGTGGAAAGGACGAGGATGAAAAAGAGTTGGGTTTAGATTCAACTTTACTACCGTAAACAATAATGATGAAATGTCATCGTTAGTGGATGAAGCCAGTAAGAAGATTGAAAAATCAATAACTTCCTTTGTGGGAAAAGGAAGTGGATGGATCGCAAGAAGGATAGACAGCCTAAATGTAAAAGTTGCAAAGATTGAACCACTTCAACCCTACAAACAAAAGCAGTGTGGGGAAATGGATATGAATGAAAGATAATAGAAAGACAGACTGAAAAAGAGGAAGAAAGAGCATCGATGAATGAAAAAAGGAGTTTAAAGTACGCAATCAAGAAAAAATAACGAGCCAACGAAATGTCGAGTATGATTTTAAAAAGCTACATAATAAAAATAAAATGGAGAATAAACGTAAACTCGTGAAAAGAAATTAAAGGGAAGGTTTGCAGAGTCAAAAAAAAAGGAAAACAATCCGAAGGAGAGTACCTTTGCGAATTTTTCAAACCTATAGTTGATGCATTCAAAAGTATCGTCGATCCCATTTCAAAGTTGAGATCGGAGAAGGAACGCGAAGAGGAAGATGCGGATGAAGAGGAAAAACAAAGTGGGTTGTGGTCACCAAAACAGGAGGATATGAGCGATGAGGATACTGATGATGAGAAAGAACAAAGTGGAACGCGGTCACCGAGTGACTTGACACAGCCCGAGGTGGTGAAAACTATGAAAATTTCCCCAGTCGTCGTAACACCCATTGCGGCTCAAGCTGCCAACACAGAACCCTCTCCATCATTAGGGTCGTTCAATACTCCATCAACATCAACTATGAGACGTGTTTCGACTCCTCTAGAACTTCCTCCTCACGTTGCCCTCCACTCTTTAGAGTCGCTTTTGCAAAGACAAACGTTGGGTGTAATGTCAAAGTTTTATTTGCATAAATTTTTCAAATTGCCAAAAGATAATGATTATGTGTTTGGCACACACTACAGCATGGAGTTGGGAGATCTCATGATTGGTGATAAAACTGTTAAAATAATTGAGAACGATGTAGTGTTGGATGGAAAGCAGTACCGCGAATGGAATCAGCTATGAAGTTTACTAACGCAAAACGACTTTCAGTATGAAACTTATGAACCAGATGTCTTGGCGTCATATGCCTCGATTCTAAAAAACAGCAACGCTATATATCACTACAATGATCCCGACTCTCGAAACCCTAAATCCAACCGTACAAGTATGTGCGTGTTATCAAACTGATCTTGGAGGACCTGAAAAAGGAGAAAAACGGTTTGGGTGTCAAAGTCGAATACAGGTATTACGATGATGCAAACGAATTTGTGGATCGACTAAGACTCTTGCACACCACTACTATAGCTGGAGGAGATACTCATGTTGATGAAATTATGGAAATTTTGACGAAGCTAGAGGAGAGAGAAATCATAACCGAAAATGAAAAGGGCTGTATGAGTCGAAACAAAGGTGGGTAGGCATCTATTAATGATGGCTTAAACTATCCGAAATGATACAATGAATAGTTTGAAATGCTGCCTAAGATGCGTACATCCAATTTGGGTGTGCCAACATTGAAAATATTATCAAACAACAGAACACTCGTGGTTACATGATGCAAAAAAATGTGGTGGGGAAAAACACTATTTTGTGCATAGAAAAGTGGGTAAGGGCTTATCAAAAAGAGCCATTAACTCGCTTCGATTTGATTTGCATTTACTGGGTTATCAGTACTGCTGGTATCAACAATCTTGACAAGGCTTGTAAAGATCACGATATTGCGTACAGTAGAACGGAAGATTTAAATCAACTATACTTAGCCGATAAACAGTTGGCAGCACTAAGCTTGTGAAAAATAATTCAACGTGCGGATGGAAGGAAAGCTTCGCCTCTGCGTTAGTCAGGCAGATGATGAAAGCAAAGGTTAAATTGGGAATGGGTCTGCCCAATGAACGCTGTAGAATATAGATGAACATATTTAAAAAAAAAGACGCATGCATTATGCGGAATTTACGCATAATTTGTTAGAATTTACACACCACCATCAACCCCACCACATAGTATTTATAAGACATAAGTTAGAATTTACAGAACCCATTATATCAATTTTGTTGGAAATTCATTTTTTTTTGGGGGGGGGGGGAGCATTACATAACTTTCGGTTTCTTGGGGGTCTTGGAAAATGACGTCACATCCGTTTTCATTGGGTCTTGGAAATTGACGTCACTTCCGGTTCCAGTGTTATGACTTCCGGTTCTAGTTTTATGACGTCGATAGGACACCACTTCCGGATTTTTTTATGGGTGCTGCCATCTTGGAAAATGACGTCACTTCCGGTTTTTACAGGTGCCGCCATCTTGGAAAATGATGTCACTTCCGGTTTATGACATCGATATGGCACCACTGCTGGTTTTTATGGGTGCTACCTTCTTGGAAAATGACATCACTTCTGGCGACGTGACTTGATGTCCCTTCTGGTCACGTGACTTGATGACGTCACTGCTAATGTGTGTGTGTGTGAACGTATGTATGTGCGTGTCTCGCAATATAGCCTTTTCACCTTTCCACCTTGACAAAAAACACATGAACGCAGAAATTCACTACGAGATATTTGCAAAACCTGATACCGTTGCCTTTTCATAATAGGCCAATCAGTATTGGGGAGTGGCGGGGGGGGGGGGTGCTATGAGCGAGTGTGTTTAAGTAAACAAGCGTGGATGTGTCTATACTCAATCTTCGAGTAAGTTATGTTTGTGTAGTGACTGTTTCGTTGACATGCTTTGATGGCCCATTAACGAAAACCCTGACATAGTACATGTAAATACAGCACTAATGAAGCAATATATCACAAAGTTATATTTTACTCGTAGTACTCCATGTAACAGCACTCTGCTCGTGTCCGCTGTCTCAACAATTTTATTTGGCCTACGGAATCACTACCATTGTTAAAAAATGACTAGTATAGTTACGGAGTCATAAATCGTTGAATTTGTACGGTTGCGGTATAACCCTAAAGCTCAAATTGACGACTGTGCATACACTCGTATTGGAACTGAACTTTATGAATCAAAAATACAAAGAGCATGAAGGGTAAAAAAAGGGCAATGCGCCAAGTTGGCCGGTCAGCCAGTTAACCATGGTATCATTTTCTTGGGCTATACCACTTTCAAAGGCTGGCCCTTTTTGAACACTTGCTAGCTTTTCTTAGACCATTTGAGATTTCTAGCAACCACAAACTTCAACCAAATCCACCAACTCCGTTAGGTTCTTGTATTGCTGGGTGAGCCTAATGAATAACTGAAGTCTTCTATTGAAAATCAAATAGTTAGTTTTTGAACTGATGTCAATCAGTTGTTAGATCCTCACA
Organism: Lithobius niger; assembly: GCA_023313725.1. Taxonomy (NCBI): domain Eukaryota; kingdom Metazoa; phylum Arthropoda; class Chilopoda; order Lithobiomorpha; family Lithobiidae; genus Lithobius; species Lithobius niger. Next base: position 30,214 of record JAHWFP010067913.1, on the reverse strand, counting down.
GTGGTGCACCTATACTTGGGGGGGGGGGGGCATTTTCCTTCCCAAGACCTAAAATGAATAAATTAGGTAATTGTAATCAATCATGATTTTTTCTTTTGTTTTTGAACACATTCGTCTTCGCCGTAAGTACCTCTTTGCCTCAAGTAATGACGTATAGTTTATACTACATTGTTGCTTAGCAACCCTGAAATTATTCTACAAGCTCAGTCAGTGCTTTCAACATGAAAAAATAAACATGGGTACAGTGCGATGAAAATGAATCCACCCAAAACCAAAACTGGTGTAAGAAAAGCCGCCAAGTTTCCAATAAGGGCCTGCCTTCATGATATCCTTTAACTAAGAAATGGCCGCCAAGGTTGACCCTATTAACCAAGAAATTTGGCGCATTGCCCACTAATTTAATTTTTTTGAGCAACGTTTAATTATGAAAATATGACGGATTGCATAAATGTCATTGTTGGTCTCATAGGATTGCATGAGCCCAACACGTTCTAGCAGTCTAAGAAAGCAGTCCTGGTGGCATTGGCGGCCTTTCCCTGGTTGAATGTTATCACGACTTTAAAAGGTTAGCCCTTTTTGTAATATGGTGGTTTTACTAAACACCAGTTTGGGGTTTGGGTGGATATTACAACTTTCGTAGGACTTAGGGCCCCCGCCCACACAGCCGCGTGGCCGGGTCACTGTAGTCATCGAGAATGTTTACGGTATATGTAGCAACGCGCACTTGGCAGCCACGACCAGAGAGCTGCGGCGGCCACTGGGATTCCGGGCGGTGTGCAGGCGGCGACAGGGCGACCGTACTTGCTCCGTGTTCATTTTTAATTCGACGTGTCACACGTCGAATTAATACGGTTGTGGCCAAAAAACGTGTGGCGCGATTTACGTCAGCGACATCTCCTCAAAAACCAGACACATTTGTTCAATTCTCATCTGACGAAATTCAAGTATGTGGGTTGGTCACTTGCGCCAGTACAAAAGGTATTATGCTCCACAGATTACACATAAGACGTTTGAAGTATAATAACCTCTAACAAGGTCCTTCAGCGAAAAACCGTCGCCCGATAGTATACGATTTGTGGATGACGTCAGCCAAATGTCATCGTAAAGGTGTGCGCTCTTAAGAAAAATTGCGGCGTGTAACTTTCGGCAAATCAGCTCTTCAAATTACGGTCGGTTAGAGACTATGCGTAGACATCGAGATGGCATCCTCTCTTATCGTGAAGTACAATACAAAGTAAGGGCACGCTTACCCAACCACTCGCTTTTGCATTCTCGCAGCTAGAAGCTAGAAATCACCTCAAATTCCAACATGGCGGCGGTTTTATGTCTGCCGCCTCGCAATGAAAACAGCAAATAACGTGAGTTCAGAAGCGTTTGGAAAAATTGTTTCGTCATAAGGAATTCTTTATATTATTGGCACGGATTATTTGCTAGATTTGGCTAATCCATTTAGCGTTGTTACCATGGCAATGTCACCTTTGCCATCGCGATTGAGTTCTAGCTGCGAGAATGCAAAGGCGAGTCGTTGCGTAAACGCGCCCTAAGTCGTCACTTACCTTTGGCGGTAATCTGGATGGTACACCGAATTTTTACGCTGGAATCTGGACGGTACATTGAATGCAAGGGGCGCGTAGCCTCGCTGCTTTCTGGGTGCGATATATTACAGTATTTTATTACGATTATTTGTGGTGTTGTTTCTTATTGAACGAGTGAACAAAGCGAATGATGTCCTATTTTTACAGTGGCGGATTGGCCAGGGGGGAAAGGGCGGAATATTCCTCCTGGCATCTAATTCTCCGATTTTTCTTTGGAATCCGTAACAGGAAGACTCACGCAAGTTTTATTGGTTCGATATTAGTTTTACCAAGAATTTATAAATTCTATAAATTCTTGGTTTTACCAACAGATTTAAAATTACAAATAATAATAATAAAGATAATTATAAAATGCTAGTAAAACAAGTACTTTGTATTGAGTAACCTAACAAAAATTGGCCACATGAAATTGCAGTGTTATATTCAATGTGGAATTTGTCACAATTTTCGTGTGAATATTTTAACTTTTGTTAATACGCCTAAAAAGTGTAAATAAATTTAGAGTAGTCAACCTCACGTACCCTCAGCGCAATATATTTCTCCTACTCCCCCCCCCCCACAAATTACCTGCTGAATTTACTGAAAATATGGTGTTCGTAGATTTAAAAAATGTAATAGTCGGTTTACAAGAACAAAGGGAACGGGAAACTGTAAAACAACGAAGCTTTCAGTTTTTTGTTTTTTTGTAATAAAACCAATATCAGCGCCCGATGAAAACTTATCTGGTCAGTGATTGCATTGTCACACACAAGATTCTGGCTCATTTGCCGTATCGTAGTAGCAAAAGTTACGAGACAATATTTTTAATATAATGTGCTATATAGTTGATATTCTTCAGTACACCACGCATTCAGATTTTTTAGTAGTGTCCTGTTGGTATGTCTGCCGTTCCAACTGCATACATCAATTACACATTTTTCTTTATTCTGCCATACAACACGTCAAATTACTAATGCAGTGTAGTGCATCCTTGTTAACCACGTGGTCAAGAATTGTCAATGAAATAAGGACGTGGCCGCGCGGCACGTCACCGTGTTTTTTTTTGGCCGCGACGACCACTAGCCGCGCCACCTGGCCGGTCAGTACGCGGGCGGCCTTAGATCGCACGAAACTTACCAACCTTCATCTACACTTTAACTGGGAGAAATGTTGATAGATACATTAGAAGAAGAGACTACTCTGGATGCTATCATTAGTTTTGTAGGTCGTTTACGGGTCATATCTGCCTTTATTTATATCTTCGTTCTATAATAATAATAATATTTGTTGTGATAGCAACGGGTCTGGCAAGGACTGGGGAGTCACTGACAGCCAGCCACAATTACAAGTAAATAGAGTGTACAATAAACGGCCAAGGAATGGATGATGGTAAGTGGTTTGAGGACACGAATGCCCACCAAGGTTAGACCTACCAGGAACTCAAAGGTCTGCACCTTCACCTGTAACAAAGTTTGTTTTGTTGCCTGATGAAAGATCACGTCCTGCTCTGTGAAATGAAGCTAGTGCAACTGACCGACCTGCCTCTTACGTCAATTTTAGTGTAGCAATCAAAGTACGTACATGAGAAGCAACTTGACATAATTTTCCATAAAAGACTCTTCAGTTTAAACTGGATGGAAGCCAGAATACGTTCGAGAAGTGAATATGTTTGCATTCCTAAGACTTCAATCTATTAGTGAGCCGCTTCTTTGCAACGACAATGTATTCTGACTATTTCAGTAAGTACTGAAACGACAAACTTACGCATGTAGCTGTTGGATGACACTACAAACAATGGTTACAATAATAATTTTGAACTAACGCGCCACTTCAGGGCCACGTGTTTCTAGCTGCAACCCGCATTTTAGAAAAAGGCACTTTCCCTGAACGACTCCTTATCTCTGTGCCACAATGTAGATTTGTCATCTTTCTCTATGAAGCTGTATAGGAAATGTTAAAAAAGAGCTGCTGGGTAGTGAGAGGCCTTGAAAAAAGCTAGGTCCGTTTTCCTGCAAAACGCGTCATTATGCTGAAATGTAACAAGCTGCATGTCTTAGGCTGCCCCTTTCTTGGCAAGATTAGACGATACCGTATTGCAGTTTCGAACGTAATTCGATTATCGCGAAGTTTTCCAACAGCTTGGTTCACCTTGCTGCACCCGAGTTTGTGGAGCTAATGAATTTAGTCTTAGTAGATAAAGCCACAGTAAGGCGTGCGCCTTGCAAGCAGTCGGGCACAGGCTACCAATAAGCCATGACTTAAATACTTGAATAATAGGGCGATATCTCGGTAACCAAGCATTTTTGGATAGGTATTTTATAGGACTTTTTGACTTGTCTTTACCTCCTTAACATTAGACACGGCTAGTGTCTTTTACGGCTAAGGTAGTTGGGCCGTTTTCAGGCATCTGAGGATAAATAACAATGCGACAGAAAAGGCTGAAACTTCGTTTGATCGGGAGACTTAGGTCCTCTGACAAATAAAAGTCACTATTAGTGAGACGACACAGCTTAACGTTTTCTTGTTGGAAGAAAAGATGCGAATAACTTTGATTAGCTAGAATAGCTTATTTCATGAAAATAAAGTTTGCCGTGCGGTGAATGAATAAATAGATAAATATTTGTTACCAAAGAGACGAACAGGAAGGATAAAGATGAATTACTAACACATGCCTAGGATACAGCAATAAAAAAAAACCCATCCAAAACAAGGTCCGAAATCGAGGATTGAGTCAAAAAGTACACAACAAAACAGTATGAAATAAAACAGAATCTCACAAGCATAAAAACGTCAGAATCGGAGTAGATCTTAAGAGGTGTCATTTTGATAATGCTTTTTTAGAAAATAACCAAATTTGTTGACAAGACCAAATGGGAGGAAGGCAACTCATTTCAGATGATGACAACACATTGGCGAAAAAACTTTCAATCATGGCAGGTCTTTCTAATCACCAATTTCAGAGGGTGTCCAGGCATTGTAGTGTACCCCCTGAAAATTAAACAACAAGAACGGCTCAACACCCGAATTGCCACGCAGATGTTGAAGGTCATGTACAAATCCTCTCTCAACGAGGTAGTCGAGAGAATCCAAGTTAGTGATGGCCCATCTTTCAGTATATGAATTATTGTTTAACCTACTCATGGAATTCATAAATAAACGCTACACAGATTCAACATGTTCGATATTCCCAACCTGATAAGGGACTGGTTATTATTTATAGCCGGGGAAGAGGGGAGACGGATGAAATAAAAATGTGACTATGAAATTTTCGACGATCCCCTTCAAAACTCTCAAACATTCTTGACCCCCCTCAAAGATAATGTGGTCCCTCCAAAAAATAGGCTTTTCGTATGCCTATTGACTGCATATGATTTCCTGTACTCAAATTAAGTAAGTAGCACTCCGCGCTGACAAGTCACCACTAGTTGAGTTAAAAATGTTCTATAAAACAGGGGGGTTGCCCTCAAAAGCTGAGGTGTTTTTAGAAATTCTGACTGCTGAAAGTGTCATTTTTGAAGTCCAAAAGAGACTTTCCTCTAGTTTGGTCGGTGTTATTTTTGTGACCCCTCCCTCCTTGACGCAGCCTAACATATTTGTGTCTCCCCAATTTCCTACCCCCTTTCTTCTCTCCCATCCGGCAATAAATAATGACCGGCACCTAAGGTGGTTACAGGGCTAATACACTGCAACAGTGGGCGCACAAAAACCTTAAAGGCTCAGATCAAAATGTGATAATCACCAGAAATTAAACAGCGTTTCATCACACTTTCAGCCGCCCGTTGGTTAGCCAGTTTTAAAACAACCTGCTTATAGTGGGCGGCCGGTTTAAGATCGGTGGTGAACCAAACATATAGGTCTTTAATTTTGTTTACATGAGGGAAGTTAGCAATTAAGACTGAATAATCGTACTTAAGGTTCATGCTTCCAACACGAAGCACATTACATTTGTCAGCAGCAATAGGTAGTTGCCATAGTTTTGACAACTCAATGTTTCTGAGCGTCACGGCCAATCTCTTCTGTCTTGCTCTGAAATGTCCAGGTATTTTAGTTTTGTTTCCAGAATCTTCTATCTCCCATAAATAACGAGTGATATTACCCATAATATTTTGTTACTTCGCGGTTGTCAGGGGCAATCTTTTTCTATAAAATAAAATGCCTAGCCTCCTCCCCTCTCTTCTGCTAGGAGAACACCGCATTTATGGGACCTTTATGCCAGTTAAGCCTTCTTTCTCAACCATATTGTAAGCCTTTTCTCATGCCTAATTTAACCTAAAGTTCTCCAAACCTAATGCTTCCAGTTTGGAACTCTTAGCCTATTCTAAACCTACCTGAAGTTCCTTGCCCTAACCTTTATGTCAGTTTGCTAAGTCTAATGCCCGCTCTCTTAATGTAGTGCTACGCACTCACATCTTCATGTTTCACTGTTGTAAGCAAAATGTTGTTCTTTTTGTATTATTGAAGCAAAATCCCTGGCATTTTCGGAAGGAGATGGACCCTACGGTTCATCGTGCTCATATCGATCGTGGCATGTCAAAGATCCTGGGTGTTCCGCTTGAATTTCTACAGATAAATTGTCCCTCTCATCGTCGTGGGGGCAGATAACCCAGTTTGGGTTCGTGCTACTTAAAACAACAACAAACAAACTATTGTAACTCTGCCCTTAAAAGTAGTATTAAAGTAACATACCCCCATGTTGGGCCTGTACGAGATTAAACAGGACGGAAAGCCAAATGGGCTCGACGTGTCAAATAATATGGACGCAAACCTTTTTACGTTGCCTTTTGGACTTATATGTCAGAGTCCCTGAATGGGGAATTGAACCCACGACCTTTGAAACCAAAGGCAAAGTTCCACTGCTAAGCCATACTGGCACTGTCAAAAGGAAACGTCCATAGGCAGCATTTAACACGCGCACATATACATGTAAACCTATACACTTTACAATCGCCACTGAATGGACGCTTGTTTGTGAGTCACATACCAAAATCGAAAGGAACGCACAATAAAGCTTGAAATTAGGGATTAAACAAGACTGACAGCCAAATGGGCTCGAGAAGTAATGTATGTAAATGTTGCAAACACTTTTATTTTCCTTTTTTTTTTATCACGTACGAGGTGGTTTTGCTAAATTCACTCAAACGTATGTAAACGTTGCAAGAGCTATATACGCGCAGGGTGCTCGAAAACAAGGAGAGGGGTATGTCTTCTAAGATTGACTGGTAACTTTGAAATTACGTTTCCCCTAACTCCCAGCCAGCAAAAAGCATGTTTCACTGCTAAGCTATAGCAACCTGGAAATTGTCAGCTTTATTCTGCCGAGTGATTTTAACTGGTTGAGTGGTTTTCTCTTGGGACGTTCTCAGAAAGGTGTGAGCCAACAAATGTCTTCTTAACAGCATCCCAGTTCTCAGCGTCGTCTCGCAGGTGCCTATTTTTGGTCGATTTTTGTTTTTATTATTAATTAATGATCTTACTTGTGACCATACCTTTGCATCTTTAAAACGAATTTTCAGACGATATCGAGCTACATGCAAAAATGCACAGCAGCCGAAATTGTGCAAACAAGCTTCAGCAAATAACCGTCTTAGTCTAGGCCACTTTTGGGGGGAAAAAAGGCGATTTTTAACAAGCAAGAAGCATTTCGGATCTCAATCTGGCATCAGGTGTTTTTAAGGTAATTCGATCCCGCTGAGTTCGAAAATGCCTGTTGCCAGCTGGAGAAATGGACCGGAAGTCCGTAATTCAATATGGCCGCCAAGATGGTGGCCTATTTTTAATTTTTTTGTGGAATATTCTGCAAATAGTTGATGCTTTTAAGGTGTTTTGACCCGGTGAGTTCGAAATGAATGTTGCCAGCTCGAAAAATTGAGCGGAAGTTCGTAATTCAAGATGGCTGCTTTTTTTTAAAGCTGGCTGTTATCAAGAAATATTCTGGTAGAAATTTGAGTAGTTGCAAGCCCTCTGATAGACTGAAATGGACATGCTGAGGCTTTTCTGAAAGTTGGGGATCTATTCTTTCCATCAATCCTGATCGAAACTGTTTAATGTACATAGGGACTGTCCTAAGCCCATTTTACTATGAGGAGATAATGGCTTAGCGGCTTAAGCATATGTCGATTTTCGAATTCGAAGTGCTGTTGTGTTCGAAATGGACATGCTTAGGCTTTTCTGAAAGGTGGGCATTTATTCTATCCATTAATTGTAACCGAAATAGTTTATCTTAGATACAAATACACATATGAGGAATGCAATGGCACTTTGAAATTTAAACTAGCCGCTACACCAATTGAAGCTACACCTTAAAATGGGCCTAGGATGGTTCCTATGTAAACTGAATAATTTCAGTTAAGATTGATGGAAAGAATAGATCCCCACCTTTCAGAAAAGCTGAAGCATGTCTATTTCGAGCTGTTAGAGGGCTCACAACAGCACCTTGAATTCAAAAAAGAACATATGCTTTCGCCACTGCGCCATTATCTTCTCTTCTTTAAATGAGCTTGGGACGGTCTATCTAAGTTAAACAGTTGTGATTAGAAATGATGGAAAGAATAGGTCCCCACCTTTCAGAAAAGCCTAAGCATGTCCACTTCGGGCTATTAGTGGGCTCACAACAGCACTTTGAATTCGAAAATCGACGTAAGCCTTTGCCACTATACGCCATTATCTCCTCATCTTTAAATGAGCGTAGGACGGTCCCTATGTAAGTGACGATTAGGATTAATGGAAAGAATAGATCCCCACCTTTCAGAAAAGCCTAAGCCTGTCCAATTCGGGCTATTAAAGGGCTCGCAACTACTCGAATATCTAGCAGAATTTTCTTGATAACAGCAAGCTTTATTTAGAGCTGCCAACATTCATTTCGAACTCACCAGGGTAAAAACAGCTTAAAGCATCAACTACCCAAATTTCTAGCAGCATATTCTGCGAAAACTAAGTTTGACGACCATCTTGAATTATGAACTTTCGGTCCATATTTCTAGCTGGAAACAGGCATTTTCGAACTCAGCGGGGTCAAATACCTTAAAAGCATCAACTACACAAATTTCTAGCAGAATATTTCTTGATAACAGCAAGCTTCACAGAAGCAGCCATTTTGAATTAAGGACTTCCGGTCCCTATTTCGAGCTGTCAACATTCAGTTCGAACTCACCGGATTAAAAACACCTTAAAAACATCAACTACACAAATTTCTAGCAGTATATTCCGCGAAAACTGCAAGCTTTTAAAATAGGCCGCATCTTGGCCACCCAGCTTGAATTACAAATTTCCGGTCCGTATTTCGAGCTGGCAACAAGTATTTTCGAACTTGGTGGGGTCGAACTACCTTAAAAACACCTGACGCCAAATTGTTATACAAAATGCTACTTGCACTGCATTTTCCTGAAAAGTGGCCTAGTCTACAATATTGCACCGACTAACAAACCACTCCAGTCGGTGTGTAACTGTTGGCAGAGTTGAGGGGAGAGGAAGAAGTCTCTCATTTGGTAGCTTTCTTTGTTGTTGGGGGGAGGCAGTGGGTTAGAATGAGCAATCCTGTATATTGCATTCTTTATTCAAACATAATGCGTTTTAGCTTTTACGTTAAGTAAGAAAGTGTGCGATTCAAGAAGAGTTACATTAATGAGCAGCCAATTTCTAATTTTCTTCTACAGCTAAATTATCTTAACAGACGAAAGACAAAGCTCTCTATTTTTTATTTTTCTATCGAAGTGATTGTAGAATGAATTTGGAATTCTACCTTTATTTAACGTGTAGCGCTGCCTTCCAAATCCGTCATACACCGGGAAAATATCGGGGCTTCCTCCGTACTACAGCTATGCTCCAGTACGCAGTACCCTGTTGTTCGGGAAGCTGACTCAAATGTTTGTCGAGTTGACACTACACAACTGTTACACCGATCATACAATGATTACCTGAATAGCAGGAGTCGCTATTTGTTCGACATAACTGCCCGAATTGTCAATATGTGTAGAATACTGGGACAGTTACCAACGAAGTGCAAAGTTGCCACCATTTTTTTTTATCGGTTCGCCCAAAGAAGAACGACTGATAGGACTCCGTTTTCCATGCGATGTTATCAAAACGTGAAACTAACTAGTCCAATTCCGGTGCAACTTCTTTTCCCACACGGAAGCATAATTGGCAAAAATTCTTGGTCAAGGACCTAGACCCATTCATACGCCAACGATTTAATCATAAACTGTTCAATACCAAAGCCTACAATTTGTTGGCACGTGTTCTCATAAAAAAATCATGGTTAATCGACTAATATTCATGCACTTCCGGCCTGACACGCATGACCCGTTCAAATAAACGACTCGAGTGGGACGTGACATCACCAGACAATAGCCCACGATGCGCCCTTGTCTCACCCAACTGTGTCTCAAAAACTGCTTTTATGCATAAAATGCATAAGCAGTTAAAAATAGGGTATTTTTTATTTCGCTTACCAACAAAATGATTATCTTCTCAGGCCGTGTAGCCATGCTCTCCCGTTAATGGCAGCTTTCAATTTTTAACCATGTTTTTTATCAACTTCTGAACTTTAGATTTTTTTTTGTTTTGTTTGGAAAGCATGATCTTTCATTTCAAACCTTGACCACCTTTTTACGTTACATAGTTCTCTGGAACTAAACTCAAGTTTGTAAACGAAACTCAATATCGTTAATCCTCTATAAAGGCCTCGTCGCTTTTCGGCCTGAAGAAACCCCCAGCACATGCGGAGGCTGCGGGGGTGCTGGCAACGGAGCATATTCCTACGGAAAGCAACACGAGGCAAGCGTCATACTACGAGGGTACGATTTTGGAGACCAAATAGAAAGATACGCGTATCTAGACACACGCTAGTGTGTCGCCGCCAAGTAACAGTAGATTAACCCATTGTAGACATCCGATTGTTAAAAATTGATTATTAATGATAAAAAGGCGGCTCACTAGCAGACATGTGTCTGTTAACTGTATGCAACTGAAAGCATATTTTGGCATGTTGAGGATAAGTCCCAATGCGACAGACATGTTTCAAATTGTGGAAAATGTAATGGGAAGGGTCAGAGATTAAGAAAAACTAACATTTAAAGGATGAGTGTCCACCAATCATAGAGAAAAAGATGCGTCAATAACGTTGTTTTTATGTTACTGTCTAGCTAGCCAGCTAATAAGATTTTTCCCATGTTAAATCCCATAGACTTTTTGCTCATGGCTAGCGCAAAATTGCGAAGACCTACGTACCTGAATTTTTGCACACGGATGCATGGTGATCTGAGGATGGTCCTTTTGTTGGTTTGGGGGTTGTAGGGGTCAGGACAAATGCGTGGCAGGGTTTTGAAATTTTCCACCGGAGAATTTAAATTTCATTTCTTTTCCAAGTTGCAACCAAAGATTTTAAGCAACAATGGCTTGAACAATCAAGACTGGTCCTTAGATTTATTGTAAAAGCCTGGACGAACTAAAAACTGAACTGTAACGAAGGACAAAATAAAGAAACATTAACATTGCCGTGTATTGCGTAAGAATAAAGGGATGCATGTTAGATGATGGTTACGCAACAATACGAGCATACACGAGCTAAGGGTTTTTTTTTGTTAATAACCCAAAAAACAAAATGCTTCGCGTTCTGCTGTGTTAGTAACAGAGACCTTTGGGGGTTTCTGCATGACTAAATGTGAACGAAATCTTGAAAAATTAAGGGGAAGTTGCAGGGATAAACAAAACAACTGAAGGGGATGCGCTGATTGAGTGAGCGAAGCGAACGAAATCAGCGATTGTTAGTCAGTGTGTGCAAAAATGAGATTGAAGCATCCTAAACAGACGGTGTAACCTTATGTACGTTCACAGTCCTATGAAAGTTGTGATATCCACTGTAACGGACATTGGCTCACCCTCGTACCTACCTGTGTGCTGTTGTGTTGTGCTTGACTCTTGTTGGCGCCAAAATCACTTGTGCAACGGCAAGGACTTTCAGGTTTTGCGCCAAAACCACGAGCGGACGTGCAGGAGAACGTGGCCAAGTATTGTTGGCCACGATTGGTGAACACTTTGTAACCATGAACTGGATTGGTTAACGAACTCACGAGCTGATTGGTTGTCCGGTGGAGCTCTGGATCCGACCGGAGCATATATAAGTCAAGGGCGTCAAAGCCCGGTGTTCTATTCCCGTTGATTCTTGTGTTGAGAAAGAACGTAATAATGTAACCCAAATCTTGTCATGATTATTCCGCATTAAATAAGGTTTAACTACTTCAAGTTTGGCTTCAACATTGAACACACGTTACAGTTGGTGGCAGCGGACGTAACCCAAACTACGAAGCCTAGCAGTATCACCGGAGATCGATCACGGAATTACCGGAGGAGCAGACGTCAAGCCGGGAAAAAGTTGGTCAACGACGGCAAACGAGGGACTGCAACCGTGCGGAGATTCAACGGCAGGGACGAAGCTCAAGCCAGACGTGGACGGCAAAAGAAAAGTGGTCGGAGATCTCGGAGAGAAAAAAATTGCCAGAAGTTGCGGAGGTCAAGCCAGGAAAGTTGGTCGACGACGGCGAGCGAGGAACTGCAAACCGAGCGGCGAGTCAACAGCTGTGACGAGGCTTAAAAAAAGGCGGCAACAGGGCAACGTGGTCAGCGAAAAAATTGCATCCCACAGCGATCAAGTTGGAAGATCGGCTGGAATTGTGGACTGGCATCACGCTAAAACATCTCCAGAATCCAGATTGGAGGTTTTTAGAAGAAAATCACCGAAGTGGCAGCGGGGAAACTCGAAAAACTTCAGGGCCACTGAGAGAAGAAACGACGACGAACACGCTTCAGACGGAACCGGAAGTGCGTCCCGGAAGTGGAATTGCCTGGGAGAAGAACTCGAGAAGCAACAGCTGAGAGTCCAGGAGGGAGTCGTCGATCGTCAAGTAGGTCGTATACACGTTGATTGTGATATTGTGGCAAATTTTTTTTTCAATTAACGTTAAAATTACGAACTTGTTTTTAAAATGTTTGAAAGTGGGGAATTAGAACCATTAAAGCTTTTGGCTGAAGAGTATCAGTTAAATGTTAAGACTAGAAGAGCAATTATTAAAGTTTTGCAGGCTAAAATTGCAGATGGGTCTTTAATCGAAAATGATGTCGATGTGATTTCATTGATTTCCAAGCCGAAGTAAATCGGCAGAAAGAGCAGATTGCTCGTGATAAGGAAGCTAATGCTGTTAGTGTTAACAAAGAAAGATTAAGGCTAGAGCATGAACGAGAAACACAGAAAATTCACAAAGAGCTTGAATTAAAAATGCTTCTAGAAAAAGAGAAATTGCAAAGAGAATTTGAGTTGGAAAAAGAAAAAATTCAACAGGAAGCCATTGTAGAAAATAAGAAATTTGAGTTGGAAAAAGAAAAAATTCAACAGGAAGCAAATGCAGAAAATAAGAGACTACAACTCGAAAGGGAGAAATTAGCAGCTGAGGAGAGAATTAAATTAGCTGAAGCTAATGCAGCTAGGACTCCCAGTGAAAATGCTAGAAATCCCAGTAATATTGGTGCAGAGTCTAGAGACAAAATGGATATGACACGTCACATACAACCATTTAAAGAAAGTTATGATATTTTGCTCTTTTTAACAACTTTCACCCGAATTTGTGAACGGTTGAATTTTCCAGAAGATACTTGGTCATTGAGGTTATTGTCTTTATTGAGTGGCACAGCTAGAGAAGTTGTAACTAGGCTACCTAATGTAGACTTTAATGATTTTAACAAGGTGAAGCAGCAACTCTTACAAAGGTTTCAGCTTACATCTGAGTCTCTTCATACCAAATTTCGAAATGCAAGTAAAACTCAAAAGCAATCTTATAGTGATTTTGCATACATGATCCAAACATATTACTCAGAGTGGATTAGAACAGCAAAGCGTGGTACGGATTTCAACAAGTTGGTTCAGCTTATGCTAATTGAACAGTTTTTAGATAAAGTACCAAATGAGTTAAAACTGTGGTTAGTGGATAAAGGGGATTTAGAAAATCTAGTGCAGGTTGCTACTTTAGCTGATGAATGGATGGCAAGGCATCAGAGTGGTTCCCAAAATAACCATTGTAGTGAAGGTAATAGTGACCAAAATTCCAAGGGGAATGGAAATAGGCCTTACTATAGGAAATATAACTATTACAAGGGCAATAATGGTAATAGTAGTAACAGTAACACAAATCCAGGGTCAAACAATGGAACAGTGGGCCATGGGCAGGCAAATAATGCAAATAGTAGTAATGGGAATGTGGATAGGAATGGGAATGGACAGCAGAATGCTAAAAATGGAAATGGAGGTCTACATGGTTTTAGAAATACAAATGGTAATTCTAAGCAGTTTGAGGCTAAACGATCGTGCTTTGAGTGTGGTGATTCTTCTCATCTCGTCAAAAATTGCCCAAGTACAGCTTCTGTAAATTTATGCATGACCCGTGGTAAACATACATTTTCTGAATTGGACCATAACATAATTGCAGGTTATGATTTGGAAGGTAAACAGTTAAGAGTTTTGTGAGACACTGGTGCAACACTAAATGTTTTTGCTAGCAAATTGGTAGATCCAGCAAATCTAACGGGGGAATTCATTCAGTTGAGTACAGTATTATTCCCCACTCCAGCAGAATTACCAGTAGCAGTTATGGAAATAGGATCTCCAAGTGGTAAAGTAAAAGTTAGGGCAGCAGTTTCACCCTATTTTCCAGGAAATTTTGACTGTATTTTAACTGACAAAACAATTCATGACATTCAGAACAAGAATGATGAGGAGCAGTCAGAATTGTGTAATGTTATTACTAGGGCACAGGCCAAACTTCATGAAGGTAGGCTAAGGGAAGAGGGTAAAATGGAAGGTATGAAACATGAGCTTGAAAATATGGCTAGGGGAACGCAGGAAAGTAGCAGTAGGCTAGCAGATTCTTCTGAAGTTAAAGTTAAAGTAAAATCTGTAGGTAACGATCCAGATTTAACTAAGCCAGGGGCCAAAGCCAAAATAAAAGTAGATGGTGCAGCTAAGATTAGCAGTGTGCTATCACCCTTGACTGCAGATTATACCAGTTTAGTTAGGACATCCACAGTGGAGTTAATTGAAGCTCAGAAAAATGATAAGAGCTTAGAAGGGTGTTGGAAGGCAGTTCTGGGGAGTAAAAATCCTTCAACAGAATTTTTTGTAAGGAAGGGAATATTGTACAGACAGTGGGAACAGCGCAATACAGACTGTGTTTTTGAACAGATGGTCATTCCACTTAAGTACAGAAATCAGATAATTGATGTGGCTCATTCAAATGGGTGGTCGGGACACCTAGGTAAAAAGAAAACTTTGGCAAGAATTCAGCAGCACTTTTACTGGCCTGGGATGTGTAAACAAGTAGAACAGGAGGTCAAACAATGTGATACATGTCAGCGCATAGGTAAAACTCGTGTTGTAACTAAAGTGCCATTGGTAAAGGTTCCCATAATAAGTACACCATTCAAATGCTTAATAATTGATGTGGTAGGACCAATGAAACCAACACAGCATGGGTTCAGGTATATTCTAACAATGTTATGCCCCGCGACAAAATTTCCAGAAGCAGTAGCTTTAAAGGTGGCTAACTCTGAAACAATTGTAGATGAACTTTTAAAAGTTTTTTGTCGAATAGGCTTTCCGGTAACAATCCAGTCAGACCAAGGCAGCATTTTTGTTTCACAACTGACAACTTATTTCCTAGAGAAATGTGGGATTGAGATTGTGCATAGTTCTCCTCATAGGCCTCAGTCAAACTCTGTAGAACGAGTTCACAGGAATTTAAAAGACATTTTAAGGGCTTTGTGTTTGGAAAATCCAAATGATTGGGAACAGTGTTTGCCAGCAGTATGCTTTGCTATTCGTAGTTCAGTGCATGAAACCACAAATTTCACACCGTCGGAACTAGTGTATGGTAGCAACATTAGGGGACCATTACAGTTACTTAAAGATAGGTGGGAGGATGAAGATGTAAATGTTACAGTAGTTGAACATGTGTATAACTTGCTAAATAGGTTTCAAAACAGTAGGGCATTAGCAGAAGAGGCAACACTTCCAACCAAAGCAAAAAAGTACTATGATAAAGGGGCCCGTGATAGGCAGTATAAGGAGGGAGACGAGGTATTAGTACTCAAAACTGACAGGAAACACAAACTTGAGGTATTCTGGAAAGGGCCATTTACGATAGTGAAAAAGCTGGGAGAAGTAAATTACCAAATAGCTTTAAATAAGGCCAAAACTAAATTAGCAATTTATCATGTGAATATGCTAAAGCCTTACTTCCATGCCATTGACACAGTAAATGTCATATTAGCACCTGAAGAATTTGAGGAAACCCCAATCTGGGAGGGGAAAACTCCTGAGTATTTGAGCCCTGAGGAAGTCATTAGCATGGCACAAATGATTGAGGAACTCAAACAAGTATTTAGTCAAGTACCAAGGATATTTTCGTTAACTCCAGGGAGAACAAACTTAATCGAATTTGATTTAGAGTTAACAGGTGAACCAATTAAACAGGCAACATTGCACCGTTACTCACCAAGACAAAAACAACGCATTGAAACAGAGTTAGATAGAATGTTAAAGTTAGGGATTATTCGTGAGAGCAATAGCACATGCGTCTCTCCTATGCTAATTGTTCAGGAGGTGGATAAAGACCCTAGGCCAGTAGCAGATTATCGACTATTGAATGATGGTACTAAAACGCAAAAATATCCAATGCCTTTAGTTGAGGAAATGGTTGAGGAAGCTAGTAAAGCTAAATTTATCTCGATTTATGACCTTGTTAGGGGATTTTGGCAAGTCCCAAATTCACCAAGAGCAAGAGAATTGACAGCTATCATAACCCACAAAGGAGTCTATGAGTATTTAGTGATGAATTTTGGTACTAAAAATGCTCCTTTTTTCTTCCAACGATTAATGGAACAGGTTTGCAAAAATGTCAGGGAATTTGCAGGACCATTTCTTGATGATTTTGCCGTGAAATCTCAGGAATGGGGGGAACACCTAAATCACACACTAAAATTCCTTCAGGAAGTTCAGAAGGCAGAACTAACTATAAATCCAAAAAAATGCCAGTTCGGTATGGATCATGCAGTTTACTTAGGTCATGAAGTGGGTGGTGGTGTTAGGTCCCCTATGGACATCAAAGTTTTGGCTGTTAGTCAGTTACATAGGCCTAAAACTAAGAAGGAAATTAGGTCAATACTAGGGTTAGTACGCTATTACCAACATTACGTACCAAACTTTGCTCAGCTTGCTAGTCCTTTGACAGACAAATTGAAAGCATCCGAACCTACAAAGGTAGATTGGGATGATGCGTGTGAACACGCGTTTCAGGCTCTTAAGGCCGCAATCACGAAGAAACCGGTATTACATGCACCGGATTATTCTAAGAGATTTTTGATTCAGACAGACGCGAGTGACCGAGGTATGGGAGCGATATTGTGCCAAGAAGACAATGACGGCAATGAGCATCCAGTCTTGTTTCTTTCAAGGAAATATTATCCACGAGAGCTTGCTTACAGTACAATTGAGAAAGAATGTTGCTGTGTGGTGTGGGCGATCCATAAACTCAGACATTACATTGTAGGCTCAAGATTTTTAATTTTAACTGATCACAATCCTCTTGTACGGTTTGGGAATCAAGGTACAAAAAAATGGTAGGCTACTCCGTTGGTCGCTAGCACTCCAAGATTATGAATTTGATATCTGTCATAAAGCTGGGAAGAAAAATTCCAATGCTGATACTCTAAGCCGACATTTTGTGTAAGGGGGAAGAGTACAAAACAAAACAAAAAAAAAGCAAAGCCACTGTATTGCAACTGATGTGTGTGCATCCTAATTTGACTTGTGCTTTCCCGATTTTCCCATTGGACTTGTGCTTACCAGACTTTTTTATCCCAAAAAAGTACTTGAAGTATGGGGGTGTAACGGACATTGGCTCACCCTCGTACCTACCTGTGTGCTGTTCTGTTGTGCTTGACTCTTGTTGGCGCCAAAATCACTTGTGCAACGGCA
>JAHWFP010067912.1:17914-29064 GCA_023313725.1 Lithobius niger | reverse complement strand
TTCCATTTCTATCTCTTTTTGTTCGAAGGCAAAAGCGCGAGTTAATGCGGTGAATCCATCATTTCCTTGCTGCCTTTTGCAAAGTCATAAAATTTCCCCGCTACCAACCCTCTTTATCTTAACGGTTTCAAAGTGTTGGGCGCGAAATGATGAATACGGCGACGGGCCGCGGCTCTTTATATCACTGTTTGCATCGCAAATTCATTTCGACCAGGAGTTTGAATTAGGGGGCGCTTTTCGATCGTCCATCAGCCCCAGCTTGACTGTTCGGCGGAAGAGCAAGGTGGGGCGGGGGGAAGTAGAGGGGGTTCCTGGAAGAGGTGCGATGGCTCTTTTCCGTTTGTCACTGCAGTTGTGGCATAAAAAGGTGAAGGAATGTAAAGAAAGACGATTTCGTTCGAATGTAAAGACACTTGGTGATGGTGAAAATTGACCCGGTTGTTATTAACAAACGTTGTTTGCAAAATCCCAACAACAAGAATCAGGAGTGAATTAGTTGCTTGTTTATCACTGCAAACTGACTTTCCTCTGCTAACTAAGTACTACAAACTAAAGACCGAAAACTATAATCACGGCAAATAAAGAAATTACTTGGAGAAATAAATAGACACAAACAAACAAGCACCCATCGTAGGAACCGGAATCATCAGTTAACCCTGCGTGCCGCAGAAGAAAACAAATTCACTTGTTATCTTATTGCAAGGAATCTAATCCGAAGATGAAATGTCATGGTGGCCGTAGTCTAGTCATCAATGCAGTCCACGGATTCTATGATTGTTGTTTATTTACAGCTTTTTTACTTTTGGTTTCGTCACCTTCATTTTGCTTTCGTCCATATTTGTATTGCGCACAGTATAATAATGAACGAAGGCAAAATGAAAGTGGACGAAAGCAAAAACTAAGACGAAACCAACGTAAAAAAGCTATATTTATCAAAGCTGTATGTTTCCGGTGTTCCTATATTGTTACAACTTCTCAGGGCGCGTTTTTTGCAACGACTCACTTTTGCATTCTCGTAGCTAGAAGCTAGAAATCATCTGAAATTCCAACATGGAGGCGGTTTTAGCGCTGCGAGCTCGAAACGAGTCTACAACTGAGATTAGAAGCGATTCGTAAAATTGTTTCGTCAGGAAGAATTCTTTATCTGACTGCCACGAATTATAAGACTGCAAGCATTTGCTCAAACGATGTCGAATTTAGCTAATCCAGGAAACGTTGTTACCATGGCAACGCCCCCTTTGCCATCGCGATTAAATTCTAGCCGCGAGAATGCAAAGGCGAGTCGTTGCGTAAACCCGCCCTCACTCAGGATAGCGAGAGTGACGGGCGAAGTGTACACATTTCAGAGCAGATTCATTATCCCTTACCTTACTACAGTTTCATTCTCTTCAAATAGATACAACTGGCTTTGTTAATAGAAATGAAAGTCAGAAATAACCGAACAGGTAACTCCTTTATTAAAACTGCGTTACGCAACATTTCATTTGAGTTACGTAACACGAATTCCAATTGGTGAGCCAGTGCTTTACCAGATGACATGGATGCTTTTATCAGTATGCTCACCAATGAAGTGACATGAATAGATTTCTTCACGTTAGGAATACATTTCTTATCACAGGAAATCGTTTCATATTGGTTGTTGTTCATGATAGGCTGAATTGTCGAAGTTTTTCTTTGCAAAAGGAGTTATGCTGGCCTGGTATTGCCCACCACCCAATTGCGTGAATATGTCTGAAAGTTTATGTTAGGTATCAGCGGATTTAGCCCTTCTGAGGTAGTGGTGCAAATGTTTTCATTGTGAGCAAACTTTATTTCTCTACTAGGTCATTTCTAGTGTAGGATTTCTTGTAATGGCTTACATACAACACAATTTGCAATTCTTCAGTAAACTTAACCGGGTGATCAAATACTAGGCAGTTGCCCCGATAACCAAAAGATGCATGGTTCACCGTGCTGGTTTTTCTAACCAACATTGGCATTTGACCTTGCTTCAGGCATGCAGTTCATGAGCCATTGAGATAACATGGTTAGGTCGTGAAATATACGTCAGTGCTTTACCTCTGGGGATGTTATTCTGAGCTTTTACGGTTTTATCCAGAAAATTCTGGGGTATGATAGCAATTTTGTGCAACAATAGTGAGGGAGGGGGTACATTGTCATTTTGCCAAAATGTTAATTTTTGCAGTGACAGATTGTCGACTGCCAATACAATTTGGAATCTAATGTCTGAGGCTGATTTGCTTATACATTTTTATATTATTTATAATAAAGTTAATTGATTTCTTCAAGTTAGGAATACATCTTTTATCATGGTACATTGTTTCAAATTGTTAGTTGTTCACGATAGGCTGAATTATTGTCGAAGTTTTTCTTTGCAACAAGAGTTATGTTGGCCTAGAATTGCCTGGAATTATCTGTATAATCAGCTGCATAATTTATAGTTTATAGTTAATGAGCGTTAATGGGCGTTAATGGGTCCTGAAATAAAATTACCTCAGTTTCCCCACCACTCAATTGTGTCTAGTCAGCTGCAGTGTTTTCCTTCTGACATGAGCTAGACAGAGTTGATATTTTTAGTATTCCCTTTTAAAGTCTATGTCTGGTACCACCAGATTTGGCCCTTCAATGGGTGTGGCTCGAATGTTTTCATTATCATTCCATTACACTGCAGATTAATGCTGTATTGCGTACATAATATTTAGACAATCAATTTTATTAGCAGTGGAAAAGGTAAAATGGAGTTCAAGCAGTTTTCAGCCACTTTCGTCAACAGAAATATCAAAATTATTTAGTCTTAGCAAGAATTTATAGGGTTGGGGAGGAGAATTTGTTACTCTAAAAAGTCCCTATTGAAACAGGGACTAAGTCCAGTTCGATTCATTCCTATTAGTTCAGTCCGAGTTTTCAGAGGGCGCCACGTGTTCCATCTGGTAATTATTGCTCATTTTTCAGCCCAAATCTAAAGTAAACTAAATGACAACAAAGCTAAACTAAATAATAACTAAATACAAGCTAGTTTCGTTTAGTTTATTTTAATTTTAGGCTGAAAACTGTGTAGAAATTCCCACTTAAAACACATGGTGCCGTCTATAAACTTAGACGGAACTAATAGGAATGAATCTAAGACGTTTCAGTTAGGATCACAGTCACAAATCCTTCTCCCCAAGCCTATATATTCTTGGTCCTAGATATTTCTCATTCATTACTCGTAACATAACAACGTAACATAATAGAATGGCGGCCAGAAGAAAAACTTACTTGGCCCAACAGGCGAACAAAAGTATGCTAAAAGTTATACAGTTCACCAAAATATATCTTGATAGTTTCAACGAAAGCAGCCTTCACGACATGTTTCGGAAGGCAGTTCCAAGGTGTAATGGCTCTAAACCTGATACGTAATTCAATTACTGCCAGTAAAAAATCATGTTTGATGACATTTTTGCTGTTTTCACTTTCTGATACGACATTCCACAGTTGGTTCTAAGCCTTGGTTTCTGGAAGGTGTTGCAATGACCTCTCATTTTGCGCATTTCGTTCATGATCAAGTGATCTGTAAAAGAGCGAGCTAAGTCGTTATACAAAAGTTTAAACAGAACAGGCATGTCTCCACGGGCTCTCCGCACTCCAGAGAAGTAAGCTGAATTTGTAGCAGCCTCACACGGTTGTTTTTTCGTTTGTATGTATATGGTCGACTGGAAAGAAGCTGGAAAAAATAAACGACTTCAAACCGAATTAGAATTTGAATACAAAAAAAATGTCATCCAACAAGGTTTTTCACTTACAGAATTAGCCAAAATGGCGTTAAGAGGTAAATTTACCACACAAGGAAAAGTCATACGAATTCATTTTGAAACTGAATCGACGATTTGGTATAATTTTTACAGCTCGTTTCATTCTTAAATGATTGAGTTTGGCTATTGTTTTTTTTTTTGTACTTATTTACTTAGTTGAAGAATACATTTTCAACTCTGAATGCTCACTTTACATTATTCATCATATTCTTTGTCTAACGCTTAAAAAAAACACACCGCACACACACACACACACACACACACTAGCATCAGAGGCATATTTCCGTCGGCATTTTTGAAAATGAACACTTCCGAAAACTAAATATTTTTTTTCTTGACAAAAGAGAAAGAGGAAACGATGAGACAAAAAAAAAAAACACAAAATCATCACAACGAGAGGAAATTGCGAAGAGAAAAATAGGACAAAAATTATGCTCCCAAAGAAGAAATCAATTGGCCCATAAAGAAAGCAATTCTAAGCATTTTGTATGGTTGGCCCCCAACTTAGCTAATGAGGTAGGCATGAAGCAACACAAAAAGAAATTGTGCAACTGTAACTGAAAAAAGAAAAGAAAAGAAAAACCAGTTGTTATTTAAAAACAAAGTCAGTCACAGAGTTGTGGACTACTTTACTGCTGTCTTTCTTTCCAACAAGAAATTTTGATAAATAATAGCCTAAATAAAAATTTTGCCGCATTAACAGCAGGGTTACCAGAAGGGCACGCCACTTATACTGGACCCGTAGAAGTTTTTTCCTAATTCATTCTTTAGTCTATTTAAAAAAATTCTGGTCGTTTCAAAAAAGCCCGTAGACTTGACTTACCAAAGATGGACCTAAAGTATGCCGGGGAACGAGCCCTGACCACTTCGTCAGGAAGAGAGTTCCACACAGATATAACTCGAAGTGAAAAGAAATGTTTTCTGCAGTCACAAAAATGAAAAGAAAACTATTCTGGTGGATTCTCGGTGCACAAGTCTGTAAATTCTTGTGAAAACATGATTTGTAGTGATATTTCTCAATGTGTACTTGAAAAAACATCTCACAGCCCAAAAAATATCTGAATTTTAGTTAGCAAGGAAAAAAAAAGAAAAAATAAAGGAAATGTAAGCTTCAGTAAACAAATATGTTCATAACTAGCACAGTAGGTGAAAATTATACAACTAACTAGTTGTGCCCGGGCGCATGTTGCGCACCCCCTTCCCCCCCCCTCAGAGGTGTTGCTATAAACATTGATATACAAAATATTTGACTGCAAATTGTCTGTTAAGGGGAATGTAAATGGCGCTTTCAATTTCTTTTCCCCCACCTCCCACACCTACACACCCTTGTCCCCTCGCGGGCCTCCGACTACCCCCGCACTCCTCCTTACACCTCCTTACACACTCCCCCAGTGTGGGGTCTTATTGTACCCCCACCATCTCTCGGCACCTCAAGTGTTTGGTCTTTGGTTTTAAATTTAATGTTAAATGTTGCCAGATGTAAAAAATGCAGCTCGCTAGCAGACTGTGTCTATTTACAGTAACAAGCTTACCTGATTTCAGCTTACTGTGAAAATTCCCCATGCGGCAGCAACCTTTGCTTATCATTGGAATCGGGTGTGTTACGTCCAGTAACGACGAAAATCTCAACATTAAAGTGTGGGAACGTGTGCTTTATGGACAAAAACTGCCCTCAATAACAAACCCGGACCACTGCATTGTGACTGAGGTTGGCGCTAATGACCAAGCTGTCGACGCGCCATTAAGCCTCATCTCCCCCCCCCCCCTCAATAACAATGATTTTTGTGTTACTAGCTACTAGCTAGCTACTACTAACAAAGGACATGGCTTCATTGTTTTTTCTCGTAGGGTTTAAAGACACGTCTTAAACTCGTTGGGTAAAGTTGTCAATTCTAAATTCTGACACTCTCGTGTAGAGTCGTAGAGGGAAATGTCTTTTTCGAAATTGAGGGTTGCAGTAGAGGCACGTGGCCTTACAGTAGCGCGTAACTTCAAAATTATTGTTTTAACCATTGTCTATATTTTTTAATATTTTTATTTTTTATTAATTTCTTTGAGCCTTAAATCGGCCGAAGCAATTTAATGCTCGTGTAGATGAACCGGTTCAATTTTGAACATTACCAGACATTTTGAAAGAAGAATATTATCAGATAAAGGGAGGAGCCAACCCAGGGATTTGAGCCAGGAAACCTCTGATAATCGTTGGGGGCCGAAAGCTTCTACAGAATTGGCCAGAATATTTCCCATAGCTACCGAATGAGCATGGTAGCCTCTCACACTACCCCTGCCGGCAATCCTGGCGGGGGCTTCGCCAAGGTCCCCTTTCCAGGGGTTCGACCAGATTCGCAAACCTGCAGCAACCAGGCTGAGCCACGATGTCCACATCGTCATCCAACTGTAGATTATAACATGCTGAAGTGTTATACGATTATCATTTCAGTACTTAATTGTCACAATGCATTGTTGTTGCAAATTGATGGCTTACTAAGAGACAGGATGCCTTTTATTGCGAGGGTTTTGTTTAGTTTATTTTACGGATCAAGAATCCAGACGAAGTCAGTTGTAGGGGTGCAAACATTTTTTTTTCACATCCCACTTTTCCTTTTTAGTCTTCTGCCCAGCCGAAACGGCAGAGAAGACTATCCGTCCGTCCCCCGCCCTTTTCAACTGCAGAACGGTACCAGATATAGAGACGACATGGTTTTCACCAGTAGCTTCAGTGACCAAAAATAAAAATAAAAAACCGGTAAACTAAACATCATTGATTCCTAATAGCTAATAAGCCTTCTCGACGTCACTAAATGAAATAATAACATTTGATCATCGCATTTAAACCCTAAGGATGACACACAACCGTAAAAACAAAAAGCTTTCATTAAGAGCACACTTTAGTTTAATTTAAAATAGTCTCGATGCCATGTTGCATGGATGAACAGGCTCACTCTCGAACCAAATTCTCCGTGAGCTGCTACTTACGAAATTAAAACGGCAGATAAAAAAAAGGTCTACAAAGGCCTTAAATCACGTTGCCATGGCAACGTCAAGCCCGCATGGTGTTTCATTAATGAAGATGACTAAACTCTCGGACCCATTCTGCACAAGCTACTAGAGGTAAAAATTAGGCCTAAAAGCTGACAATTTAACCTAAAATCTAAAACTAGGCCCGAAAGCTAACATTTTTTTACCGGCTATTTTGATTGTTAGTGTTGTATGATAGTGCATGATAGAGGTGTGTGCCTTAACATTTTCGAAAGTGTTTCAGAAGACCGGTTGCCACCAGGTAGTCTGCAGCCGCTTGTTTTCACATTTTTCGCAACGTACTTTTTACCTTTTTATCAAATTATATATGGCGTCACTGTTTCGCAATTCTGCAATAAAAATTGTGTTTACTATCTTTGTAATTTCTCTCATATTTCTTTTTTTGGTTTTTTTTTTTCGTTAATTCAGCATGCATTTCAAAATTGTTACTATAAAAATAATGTTACACCCACGCAATACTCTGCTCGTGTAAATATTAATTACATACCTAGATTTGAAAAGAAGACTTCAAAAAAAAACTGATGTCTCAATATTAAACTTCACAAATTCATAGCAAACGTTTAGCGGCTATTTCTGCCAGCATTTTTTTAGCCGTTTGGAGAATTGCATTTGCTGCTTACATATAACATAAGTCTTGGTTTTCTACTATTTCTTTTGCATTAGTTGGAGCCCCCCCCCCCTCCCCCCCAATTTTTTAAGTCTTCTGCGAATTCAAATTTAATTCCGGGCCCACAATTAGAACGAATAATTGAATTGTTTTAACTTTTAACTTAAATTTGCGCGTTAAAACACGACTTTAAAAAAGCAGATGCCTCACGCTTCACAAAGTCATAACAGAAGTTTAGCTACTTGTTCGTACAAGCATTATTGGAACCCATTGGAGAACGAAATAGAAATATAGAGAGACGATGCACCGGGGAGGGGCATCCACCCACCAAAATACCCAAGCGACAGAAGTTAAGTGGAAGGAGTACCACCATTATTACAGCTGTTTTTGGCCGCATGAGGGAGGAAACCGGAGGACCAGGATGAAAACCTCATGCAACGGGCGGGAAACAACTTGAGAAAAACCCGTAGATATACACTTCTCGTCACCGGGATCGAACCCGTGACTGTAAGAAGCCAGAGATGTCCACTGGGACTAGGACGCACATCGAAATTGACGGCGCCCCCCCCCCCAGCTACCCGTGCACCAAACAGCATCACGTAAGTCTTTTTTTTTTCTGCTGCTTCTTGCAGTAGTTTGAGTCCCTAATTTTTTACGTCTTCTGCGAATTCAGAATTTAGTTCCGAGCCCAAAATTAGGACGGATAATTTTATAGTTTTTACTATAATATAGTTTTTATATTATATACAGTTTTCACTATATTGTCTTCGTGGCTGAGTTGTGAGAGAGCTCAGCCTGGTTGCTGGCGGTTTGCGGTCTGGTCGAACCCCTGGAAAGGGGACCTTGGCAAAGTCCCAGCCAGGACTGCCGGCAAGGGTAGTGTGAGAGGCTACCATGCTCCTTCAGCGGCTATGGAAACTATTCTGGACAATCTTTCGGCCCCTGCGATGATTGGAGGTTTCCCGGATCGAATCCCCGGGTTGGCACCTCCCTTTACCAGACATTTCTTCTTCTTCTCTAAAAGTCTGGTAATGTTCAAAATTGAGCCGGTTCAGCCATACAAGCATTAGGTTGCTTCGGCCGACTTAAGGTTCAAAGAAATTAATTTAAAAAAAAATTAAGTTTACGCGTTTTGCGTTTTTTTATCGCCGTTTTCATGTGGTGTGGAAGCAGGAAGTGCTGTTCTCGAAAAGGTTCGAAAATGCTTGTAGAAACAAGCCGCTAAACGTTTGTTATAAATTTGTGACCCTCTATTTTTTTCATATTTTAGCACATTTTTCACATTTTTCACATTTTTTACATTTTTCACATTTTTTTTTTACCACTAGCAAATTTTCTCATTTTCCCCATTTTTTGTCACACCGACAGCACTCTTGCAGTGTAATGGAAGTTAATGCCTGAAGTTGATCGCCTTTACTTTGGTAGCCATCGTTATCGAAATATTCAAAAGGCAAACGCTCTGCAAATGGCGAGAATAGTTTACCCAATGTACCATTAACTAAGCTAATCTATCTAGTGACAATATTTATGTTGGGACATGGTTGTATATACCGTACTGGCTGACCTTTGAGAGCAACATAACGTACGTGACTAGGTTGTACAATGTGACCAATTCGGTGATTTGTGCTACTGCCTCTTTCTGTCAATCGAATTCGTTATTTGTAGACCAAAATAATGCCAACTGAGATGCTGCCGATCTTTTCCTTGAAGCACGTTCTCGATATACGAATATGTCGTACAGAGAAATTGCTTAACAGTGGCTGTGTGATATCTTAAAAAATTACTTAAAACCCTTTTCCGTCTGGATGGAACATAATGTTCCTCGACGTTGCGATTCTATATTGTGCCAATGACGTAAACGTAACAGTTACGTGCGATACCTCGATGGTACGTTTGCTTGTTCCCTGGGCTACTTCCAAGAAATTTACAACAAATATCATAACTAATTTAGGTGCTCGAGGGTCACAGGAAACAGGATGGCGTCATCTAGCTCTATTCCTCTTCTGGGACACCCATATTTAAAAAAATTATAAGTTTTACAAACTTAAAACGATAAGTAAGAATGATTTTGCTCAACAAAGGTCAACGGAATGCAATTATGATGCTTATTGGCATCACACCGATTTTATGTCCGCTTTACGAACGACGTGTTCACGTCTTACAGGAAAGCTGGTTGTGCATTATACACTAACTAATCACATTACAAAGCAAAAACAAGCACCATAACACCTAGTTTATGAATATATAGAGAATGGAAAACCAACACCCATCTGATAATCTTAAGTGTCTGGGGATAGAGAAGGGGGGGAGGGGGGGGGGGCAAATCATTTCTAAAGATCCAGATCCACCATTATGAAGAAGTGTCAAATCATTGATCTTAACCGTCATTTTTTAGTGGATTTCTGTGCTGTATGCTAAGCATGTCTGTTTTGATTTCCTGGAAAGAACTTAACTATAGGTTGCTTCTCTAAAAACAGTGTCATTATAAATAACTAGAGGAAACCCGTGCCATGCACGGGGTCGGTCATGAATTAAGTTTATGGACACGTTTCCCGGGACATTTTCTTCCCGACGACTTGTCAGATTGATCGACCACTCATGCCTGCCTCCTGTTTGCATGCAGGTAGAATGGGAGAGCGCATATGGAATGCGGGCGTGAGGAGGGGAGAAGTGATTGTTCGGCCCGACGACTCGTCAGATTGAACCTTTATTGAGTTGATCGACTACTCATGCCTGCCTCCTGTTTCCATGCAGGTGGAGTGAGAGAGTGCATTTTCAGTGCGGGCGCGAGGGGGAAAGAGGTGGTTTTCCTTTTAACCTTCCTTTTAACCGGCCTCCGAGATTAATATAAAGATAATTTTCTATTCTTTTTTCCCCTTGAAATACACACGCAATGTACTAAGAAAATTTACAGTGCCTTAAAAACTAAGTTTAAGCACAGGCACAGGCGTTAAAGGGTAAAAGTTACTTAAATTTTGGAGCCGCCATACCGTCCCACCAGATAATATATGTATAGGACTGCCCGGATAGCATGATGACCACGGTTGGGTGAATTCACTTTAATCCATCACACGCCGAAGAGAGTCGTAACTTAGTGTAACACCGCTTATGGATAATGAACTCTCCACACGCTTCTTCTTTACGGCAATACTCAAGTTCCAAACAACGTTGGTGAATGAAACCTACTCATTTGCGGTGATCTTCTGCGAGGTGTTTGCACTCGCAATATCCCAAATGAAGCGTGCAAAATGAACTTGACTTGCAAGCAACCGCGCGTTACTGTGTCATCAGTCGACCGTACGTGCAAGAAATGACGTCATGCAATCCACAGCAAGCCGCTAGATGCTAGCCTACCCAGTTAGCAAGGCTGGGGCATAATGAGCGCTTTGAGCTCCCTAATTATGGTTTTGTTCAGACACACGTGTAATCAAGATTAATTAACTAATCTGGAGACAAGTCCGCTGCTTTTCCCTCGCCCACAAGTGATGTTTGTTTTTAATTAGGTTGCATCATTAGAGGCCTTCATCCATGAACACGTCATCGGGCAGATGACGACGCAGTCGCCAGACGTCGGGGGGGGCGGGGGGGGGGGGGGGGGGGCGGGGGGAACCACACAAGAAAAGACGACTAATCGTCTCCCGCCGATAACTGAAACGGAATTCGATACCTGCTAACGAAGTAAGCTGACAACAACAACAGTAACAACAAAAACA
>JAHWFP010067912.1:0-17408 GCA_023313725.1 Lithobius niger | reverse complement strand
GAAAATTATCGTAAAATGGATGGACTAAGATGAAAATTATCGTAAAATGGACGGACTAAGGTGAGGATTATTGCATATTGGATGGACTAAGCAAAAAATTACCGCAAGATGAATGGGCTAAGGCGAAAACTATCGGACAATCAGTCGAATTTCCGTTAATAAATGACCGAATGATTTAGAACATATTTGGTTAGCGAAGGGTAAGGACACAATAGGAGACCATGCTCCTTGATGGCTTTCCTGCAGCATTTGCTTATGAGCATGCGCTTCCAGGTGCAGATATCCATGACAGGAAAGAGTACCAAAGGTAGCGAGATGAGCAAGGAAACTGCAATTTTAAATACAGGGTGGCCATCAATCTGCATCCAGTGTATGAAAGAAGGAAGGATTATACATTGTCTAACAGAAAAACAATATTTGTAAAAAAAAAAGTACTGTGGCAGAGTTGCTGAGTTTTTATTTTGTTATAGCATTTGTAAAGACCTTAATAGAAAAAGAAGCCCCTTTTGCATTGCAAAAGAACCCCTGCGTTATTCTTCCTACTCATCTGCCCCCACCCATTCCCCCCTCTCCCCCCAAACACAAAAAGAAAATCGATTGGTAGGTCGGTCGGTTGGAAGATTCGCAAATGAGGCCCCGAAGACACAATACCTTGCTCCGAGGCAGCTTTTTACATTTTTTATTAGCTTATTTACGCAATGTAGATGGCATCAAAAAACGTTACATACACATCTTTTACTTGAATCTTTATCTTATAACTTTATCTTAAACCTTTATTATCCAAAAACAATTTGGAAGTTAGGTGTGATATGCTAATGAGCCCGATTCAATTTAAAATAAAATGGGAACAAAAGGAAGTATTTTTTTCCGTAATCAGGTTGTCAAATTATGGAACGAGCTTCCAAAGAATACTGATATGGGGAGTGGGGAAATGAGGTTTAATGGCGTGTCGACAGCTAGGTCATTAGCGCCAACCTCAGTCACAGTCAATCTAAGGGATGCTGGCTTGGAGAGATTTGTGATAGCACTGCTTAATGATAACGTGCCAATAAGTATAGTTTTCATGTATCTGAAGCAAGCAGCAACTAATAGCTGCCTTCGTTTTTTTCTGTTTTTAAACCTTATTGTATGTACGTATCTTGTTGAGAGTGTAAGCCCAGCCGTTGTTACTCATTAATTTAGTGTCTGTGATTGGTGAACAGGTGTACAAGTTAAACAGGTGGACAAGTCCCAAAGTTGGGACACAAATTAAATTCGTGTGCCAATTCATGTTATTGAAATCGTGAGTGTTGATCATATCAAAAAACCAAAACTGGTAAAGGGTACCGCCAAGTTCCGAATGTTTCGGCCCTTCAAAGGAGTGATATCAATACACCCAAAACATTCACCAAGTTAATCGCACAGATTAATAGTTCGAAGGTTAAATGAAAAATAGAACATTATTGCTACTTTTTGGTAGAATGTTCAATTTTGCATGTAACGTCCGAAGTATTATTTGGTCCGATTTGCTTTGGTGTGTTGATATCACTCCTTTGAAGGGCCGAACCATTTGTAACTTGGCGGTGCCTTTCACCAGTTTTGGTTTTTTATATGATATCACTTATTTTTTTTAATCGTTTATTAGACTAAACTTATTAGCCTACAGATGTGTGATAAAGGCCCACGTCAACAATAGCTTGAGTGGCCATTTTCCAATATTTTAATTTCATATCACTCCTTTGAATTTATCTTGTTTATCTTGAAAGATTCCCCCTCCCCCCCAAAAAAATTTTGGTGACGTTCAAGTATTACGTCATCAGGAAGGGGGGAGGGGAGGGTTTGCCAGCTGGTGACGATTGATGACGAGGGGGAAGGGGGTGGCCAGTTGATGATATAAGCACCGTTATCCCAGTAAAAGGGTGGAAAACGCAAAAAACAAAAAGGTCCTCAGAAAAACACAGGGAAATACATGGAAAACACCCCATCTTGGGGGGGGGTGGTTCAAGTTAGAAATGACGTAATACTGGAGAGGGGTTGAGCGATTGATGACGAGGGGGTTAAAAATGGCCAACATCTTGATGACGTAATACTTGAACGGCCGCTTTCCAACCTCAAGGTTTTTATTGAACTTTGAATACACAACTCAAAATTTTTTTTTTGTTCTCAAGAAGAAGATGCAGTTCATTTGCACAGTATTAAATTGGGCAGGGAAAAATAAACCTACCTGCCCCAAATTGTTCTTTTCATTTGGTTTAGTAATTAAATTTAGGCGTTTCAGGAGAAGTACGTAAAAAAATTGGCAAAATGTTGCAAAATTACCAACCATTACTGACTAACCAACACTAGCCGCCCAGCATTTAGGTGTAGTAAACCCACGAGACTTCGTTCTTGTTATTATTATTGTTATTATTACCCCTATGTGAATATGTGCATACGTATATGCACCGGGAATGGCCTACGTTTGGTAAATATACATTCTGTAAATAAATAACACGATGCAAATTTGGGTCCATTAGCAAATTGTCCCCGTCTCTTTGCAAATACCATTAAACAATTAATATTGTATGATAATGCAAAATGCTTCTACGAAACGCAGACAGCCATAAAAAAGTAACAACCACATGAAAACAACATGGCTTGTAGGAGGAGGTACATCAGGACTCCATCAAATGTAGTATCATCCTTCAGACACTACACGAAAAAAAGCAAAATTAAATAACTCGAACTTTAAAAACTTAAACCTAAAACTGAACTATGCTAAATGGGTTGCTACCAACAGAATGCTGAACAAAAAGCGCCAATGTATGAAACAAAGTAACGAAAAAAACTGATTGGTGAACAAATAGAGAAAACTGACATTTTGGAGGAAATTCTCTCCATTATAAAACAAAAACAGAACAGCGTATTTTCAACTACAACTGTAGTGTTCGTGGAATTTACTATACCGACCAACCTGCTAAATAGTGGCGCCACAGTTAGCGTCACCTACCTTGAAGTAATTCATCAACGTGTCATGTTTTTATTTTTATTTATTTTTTTTTTTTTAATTAATTTCTTTGAGCCTTAAGTCATCCGCAGCAAATTAACGCTTATTTGGCTGAACCGGCTCAATTTTGAACATTACCAGACTTTTGGGGAGAAGAGATATCTGGTTAAGGGAGGAGCCAACCCGGGGACTTGGACCGGGAAACCTCCGATCATCGTTGGGGCCTAAAGATTGTCCAGAATTTGCCAGAATAGTTCACATGGTCGCAGAAAGAGCATGGTAGCCTGTCACGCTACCCTGGCCGGCAGTCCTGACGGGGTATTTGCCAAAGTCCCCTTTCCAGGGGTTCGACCAGATCCCGCAAACCTCCAGCAACCAGACTGAGCTCTCTCACCACTCAACCACAATGTACCTAATGCAATATAATAATAGCCTGGGATAGCCGTTTTGATACTGCTATACTTATCTCTCCCTAGTTCGGGTCACTTATCTTAGTAGTAATGTAACGCTTTAATTATTTCAATTACAGCACAGGTACTTTTCGAAATGGATAATTTTGGTGTGTTAGCACGAAAATCCTTTCCAGGTTTAATTTTCTGAGACTTAAATTAACCAATATTTTTATTTTCATTTGGTAGCATTCCAAATAAAAATGCCTAGCCCTTTGCGTGAGGTTTTTTTTTTTTTTAATCTGTTTGGGAATGCAACAAGAGATTGTGGAAAATGATCGATAAAGTAAATTCGATTGGTGTTAGCAACGGAAATAGCACGTTACTTGATAAACAAGATGGAAGGACCAAGGCGACAAAATTATCTGGTAATACCATATGTGGTTAATTACCCGTGGTGTATTACCAGTTTAATTCCAGCAACATGTTCACTTAGCGATAACAAAATAAACAAGCGGTTGCACTGATTACCTAGTCACAACCGGTCTTCTCTGCACTTCCGCCCCTCTTTTAATTTCTTGAGGGGCTCACCTCTATCACGCACTGCCACAACCATCTCTATTACATAATGTAAAAGCAGTAACCATCATAATTGCCGGTTAAAAATGTGTAAGCTTTTAGGCTTATTTTAGAGTTTAGGCATAATTTTCAGTTTTAAGGCCTAATTTCTTTTTCCTGCCGCTTTAATTTCGTACCTAGAAAATTTGGTTCGATAGTAAGCCTATTCATCCATGCAACATGGTGACGATATTATTTTAGAGATGTTATTGCGTTAACGAAATCCTTTTGTTTTTACAGTTGAACGTTATCCTTAGGGTTTATATGCGACGATCAAATATTATTATTCCATTTAGTAACACTAAGGAAACCTATTAGCTATAAGGTGGCAAAGATGTTATAATTATCCATGTGTTTTAATTGAATTTTGGTCACAGAATCTAATGGTGAACGTCTCTATCTGGTACCGTTCCGTAGCTGAAAAAAGCAATAGTCTTTTCAGCCGGTTCAGCTGTACGAAAGAAACATCCAATGTTGCAGATCCCATGTGAAGGACTCCTGAAGGGTAATTTGTTTTTTGCTTTACTTTGGAAATGAAGAAAAATTTTGCATTTTATGTTTTGTAAGGTCCCTTTTTTATTAACCTCATTCAATGCGTAGTGCTTTACGTGTTTTTTTGTATTTTTTTTAAATTCAAGCCTACCATGCTGCACTTTCAAAGAGTAGGTTTCGTCTTTTATTCCCGAAATAGTTTCTCTCCCATTTCAACCGGAATTCGAATTGAACTCCGGGCCACTTCGATCACCATGTTG
Source organism: Lithobius niger (assembly GCA_023313725.1). Lineage (NCBI taxonomy): Eukaryota > Metazoa > Arthropoda > Chilopoda > Lithobiomorpha > Lithobiidae > Lithobius > Lithobius niger. The sequence continues at coordinate 12,684 of JAHWFP010067912.1, read as the reverse complement.
TTGGGATTACCAGATCACCGAGTCTCCCACCCAGTCCCGGAGATCAGACGGACTGACCGAGTATGCCAGAATGACCCGTTGACCTGCAGTGACCAGGTAATAAGGTTTTCATACTTCTTTCTGTTATTCAAAACACGACGGTTTGTCTAGTTCGGTATGACGTAATTCATGGCCAACCAGCGGCGCCTGCTGCGTAACTGCGAGTTTCATACCAAATAAGTTTTATCGTATGCTCTCAGAAGGTGAAGTGATGTTCGCAGTTGCATATTTCGTCACACTAACCAAATGAAGCGGATTGAATTCTCTTTTAATCGTGCTAGTTTAATAAAGAGTTGTCTGGCCATCAATGTGTCTTCAATGTGAAAAATGTGGTTACTGGGTCAAGCAAGTTACCGGGTCACATTGGGCCCACTGGGTTGTTCGGGTCACTCGGTCATGTTGGGTCACTGAGTTACATTTGGTCAACGGGTCAAGCTGGCCGCTACGTTGCAACGTTGGATAACTGTGTTAACTTGGGTCATGTTGGTCACTGGGTTAAATAAGGTCACTGGGTTATGTTGGGTCTCTGGGTGAAGTCGGTTCACTTGGTCACATTGAGTCACATGGGTTAATTCGATTCATTGGGTCATGAGAGGTCACTGCATTAAGTCGGTTCAACCAGGTTATGTTGGGTCGTCAAGTTAATTCAGGACATCGGGGCGCATCGAGTCACTGGGTTAAGTCGGGTCACAAGATCACGATGGGTCAATGGGTTAATTCGAGTTACCGGGTCACATTGGATTGCTGCGTTAAGCAGGGTCGTATTGGGTCACTAGGTTAAGTTAGGTCATCGGGTCATGTTGGGTGATTGAATTAAGTCAGGTCACTGAGTTAAGTCGTTTTACTTGGTCACGTTGAGTCACGTTGGGTCACTAGGTTAAGCCAGGTCACTGGGTTGCATTGAGTCCCTGGCTTAATTCGATTCACAGGGTCATGTTGGGTCACTGGGTTAAGTCGGATCACAAGGTTATGTAGGGTCACTTCTCGTAGTCTAATAAAATAGGTCAATGTCTGAAGAAATCCGTCTAAATAGTTTGAACTGGACGTAGAATATTCGTTTTGTTACTACCTAATATTTTAGTTGAAAAACTACGGGCGCATCGCGGGTAGCGCGGGCACTGGGGCGTCAGATTGAAAGAGGTGTATTAATTCCAGCGGAACATCTCAATCTTCAACGGACCCATATTCGATCCCAGTGAAGGGTGGTGTATATTTATGGGTTTTTCTCAGATTGTTTCCCAGCTGTTGCACGAGGGTTTCCTTCGAGTACTCCGATTTCCTCCCTCATGTGGCGAAAAAAAAAACAACTGATTCGATCGTGGTTCCTTCCACTTCCTTCCACATCTGCCGTTTGGGTCTTCAAGCTTATTAAAAATAAATGAGATACACAATTTTCGTCCCGTTGTGCTTTTTACGTTTATTTTTAGAGTTTGATTTGTTTGTTTACGGTTCGGCAAAACACACGGAAAAACTTCAATAGAAAAGAATTGACTAAGAAAAACATCGTCTCATTTTTTTTTTTTTTTTTGCAACTACTGATTCAGTTACTAATTTGTATAAAAAGATAATTACGTAAGTCGCAGAGCGTATGAAGAATGCGCAACGTTCAATATTCGACAGCTGTTTCTAGATTCATTTGCAATCCTATAGTTAAAGTTGAACGTATATATAAGTAAGTTACCGTACACTTATGACATCACACATGTTTTACCCTTTTTGGTTGAAACCTCCTCTTCCCTGTCACAGTTTGTTACACAATTTCACACCCCCACCCCACCCCAACTAGAAAATGACGTCATAAACGCCACCCTCTGCACTTAGATAAATAGGAAAATAATATGGCAAAATTACTGACTTTCTAGATTTTTTTGGATAAATTTTTTTCAGGCTGGTTGTACAAATGGTAAAATGTGCGAGGCCACAAACTGTGTGACTCCCCCCCCACCCCCCACCCCAAACTCATTTCTTTGTCCGAAACTGTCTCACTATGGACATCCACTCTTCCTCTTTTGTTTATTTACGTCGTAATTACTTCAGCCTTCGCCTTCTGTTTTCTATTCGTTCCAATACTGGCACAATATTTTTCTGCCTAATTTTCTCAGCCTAATGCAGTCAAGGAAGTATGGGGGGGGGGTTAGTGGATTGAGGCTTATGGGGCGTCGACAGCTAGGTTATTGCCGCCAACCTCAGTCACAATGCAGTGGCCCGGGATGCCACTGCGCCTCACATTACAGAGATGGTAAGCAGACCCCAAATCTAGATCTTATTGTACGTCTGCACCTTCTGCAAAAATTGAAGAACCCCGGACAGGAGGACAGCATCATAGCCCAATTGACAGGCTATGTCCTGCGGAAGGTGGAAACGGCGATGAACACCATCTAGATGGTGACAATCAACAAGAAAGTGACGGACCGTGAGAGACTGGCGACACCAATGACATTCAGGAGGGATGCTGTCATGGCTACAAATTTGTAGTCTTCATATCATTTCGGGAAGTATTCATCATAGCCTAGGGGCGCAAATGTCAGGAGCATCTGAGTTGTAATAAGGAGTTCGTGGATTCGAGTCCCAGTCACGTCACCTCAAGGGAAAAAAAGCCTAAAATAAAGGCTTGCTGATTCTTGGCTATTTTTAGGGTATGATTTTTGATGTTGTGCTGTTGTGTTGTCTTTTCTCCTTTGCGTTTGTTTCCTCAAACTGCGAGTCTCCTTCATTACACGCAACTGGGGCATGCACTCACAATGGCATAATACTGCGTTACTGCGTTAACTGCGTTAATAATAACGTCATGGATAGTGAAAGTCAGAAAGTCAGCTACTAAAACAACATCAAATTTTGCTAATTTTTCTTTTCAATTAATATAGATTATTTGTACTAACACAATATGCGTATGTGGTGTCCAGTTCTATGTACAAGAATCATCTTTCTACGCCTTCACAACTACATCGTGGCATCATCTTAAATGTTGTTGCAGTTTGAAAATAGGCTTAGAAGGCGAAGGGAGGTAGACCTGGTCGACCCAAGCGGCAAGCGCCATCCATTTCTTGAAGCAAATTTGCCAACGTCAGCTTAACGTGTTTCTATTGCAGACGAGTGGGTCATCGACCACTGATATGGCAAATTGAATTGGAGTCGGAGGCTTGAGTTGCTGGCCAACCGTTCTCGTTCCATGCTGTCCATTGGAAACCGGCAACCTACTTCGAGCAAAATGAAATTCATGCTGAAGACAACTTGTTCAAAGTGATATTTTGTTCAAAAGTACAAGAGATCTTGTTGAATGTGATTGTGTGCAAAGCCTTTACTATCCTACATCTTTTTTTGTATATTTATTATATGTACAATTCACTTTGTCATTTACTCAGAACGATATAATATCAAAGTAAATTAATAGTAAACATAAAAATGCAACCACGTGGTTTGAAAACATATGACATTTGTAGCAATACGTTTTTTTTAATTATTTGCAATTAAATTCTGCATTCTTCACACTAAAACAACTTTCACCACAGTATACAGGTTTTTTTTTTAAAAACAATTAGCCAGTTTAAACGCGTTGTGTTGTCGAAACCACAAAGAACCTGTGATTGATTGGTGCGTAGCTGAAATGTTTGAGGCCTACTGTTTTTGGGAACGGCTGCCAGATGTCGCCTACAGTTTAGGGAATTGCCGCTAGGTGTTGATCCGTGCGCTGGCCCAGAATGTAAACATTCATCAATTGGCAAGATGGCGTCCGCTTAACAGAAGGCATGTTGTGTTCTGCTGTTTATCAGGCTGCCTTACGCCATGAGGCTTTTTCTTGTGTGGGGATGTGTTAAGGAACGTTTTTTTGTTTCACCTTTAGCACGTGGAGTTGATGAGCTTAAAGGAAGAATAGCAGCAGCAATCGCATCAATCGATGAAGAAACTACGTACAGTTTGGAATGAATTTGGCCATTGCCTTGATATTTTCCATGTGGGTTGTGGAACACACATAGAGCATTTATGATAATGTCGTTTGAAACTATGTGTGTTAGTGTGTATTTTGCACCTCTTCTTATTAGTGTAAACCGTTCTCGTGAATAAATATAGCTGTCTGAAACTGGGCCATTCTTTCTGAAAAATCACGGCAAACGGCTGAGCGCTGTTCGTGTTGAGCTCGGGGACACTAGCCTTATAGATTTAGGGGTTTGAATAACATCTCTCTAATGTGTGGTGCAGTGGCAACCCGGACCACTGCACTGTGACTGAGGTTGGCGCTAATGACCAAGTTATCGACGCGCCATTAAGCCTCAATTTCCCCCCCCCCCACCTTATAGATTGTGCTCCATTACCACCATTAATCAAAATCATGTAAGTCATCCAACGGAAAACACGAATATATCCTAAAATATCTGAGGCACGAATTTCATCTTCGAAATTTTGAATTTCGCGCCCCACAGATCCCTTGTCACGAAATTTCTACCAAAACAGACAAAATTGTGAATGTTATCATGTTGCAAACAGAAACACATACAGACATGCAAACAAACACACAAAATCCAATTTCAGTATAGTATTCGACCTTGCTTTTTGGTCGGCTTAAAACAAAGATTGACATAAGAACCACGTATGCAAGCATCAACCTTCAAATGCAATCACATTTCGTCAGTAGTTTTATTTGTATTACCTCAGTGATTCGTGAGAGGAGGAAGCACATGGCAATCAGTTAGCTCAGGGGTCTGCAAACTACGGCCCGGGGGCCAGATGCGGCCCGCGAAGCACTTTTGTCTGGCCCGTGCTTTATTTTCACTAAATGCGATTTTTCAGCTATTTTATACTTTGAAGGTATATTTTCCTTTCTCCTGAGTGAAGCGACGGTTACTTTTCGAAACCAAAAAGATCGCGATTTCGTTTAGGAATGGCTGATGAGCATCTACGTGAACTACTTCGCATTGAAGTTTCCCCTTTTAAATGTAAACATCGATATATTGCCAAGTGTGAAGCAAGCCCACAGTTTCCAACAATGGGGACTAGGGGTTTAGTGAGGAGAAATTATAACTTTAGGGTCAGGGGTGGCAAAATACTGTTATCTTAACTAACCAGTGTTTGGTATTGGGGAAAGGTCACTCCTCATTTCACGGGGGGGGGGGGGGGTGGAGTGGACGGGCACCGCTGGAACCAACTAGGACCAGACGAGGAAAATTCGGCCCGCAAAAGATAAGCAACTGTGCTATACGGCCCTCAGTTTGAAAAGTTTGGGGACCCCTGAGTTAGCTTGTAATTCAGGTTGTTAGGTCGTCATAAACACTATTGAACAAAGACTGCTGAAACTTAGGGAATTTAAGGTCATTCCATTGTAGATTTCTTAAAAGTGGATTACGCACCAGGAGAAATAATTAGAAGTTTATAGGAGACAAATAAATTGAATTGAATAAATGGTTTTTTCAGCCTTCAAATGCAAACTCATTTCGTCAATAGCTTTATTTTTATTACATCAGTGGTTCGTGGAAGGAGGATACACAGGGCGATCTGTTAGTTTGTAATCCAGGTTGTAAGGTTGTAGTAAATATTAGTGAAACAAAGACTTCTGAAAATTGGAGGATTTTAAGTCCATTCCATTAAAAATGGGTCAAGCGCTAGGAGAAAAAATTAGAAGTTTGAAGGAAACAAAGAATTGAATTATATATAAACGTTTACCACAATTAGTGATGGGGCCAGGAAGGGCCACAAAGTTCACTCATACCCAGCCAAGTTAAGAAAGCAAGAGCCGATTAAAACAAAGAGGAAAGAAAAATCAACTCCCTTTAACGAAGCTAGAAAGATGCATTCTTCGAATACTGCTTAAACTTTGAGAGATTAGTCGACAAAATTACATCAGAGGGGACAGCATTCCACACTTTCACTGTGTAGTTAGAAAACGCATTTCAACGTACCCTGTAAACAGTTAGTTTTACAGGTGAGGGTGGCCTCTAGTACGTTTAACTCTCCGTACATTGAACAAGACATCACTGACTGTACCAATACAATCCCTTTAGGGTTGAAGAGGTTAAATAAAGGTTGGTACATAGCCTTCACAATTCCAGCCTAAGCTGACCATCACTGATAAAGATGTATTCCTGGGCGGTGGAGTTGATGTTTAAATGATACAGAATGTAATCCTGGGAGGCTAGCTGACGTTAACTGATACAAGTGTGTACTCCCGGGTGGCATATCTGACCTTAATTGTTGAAGGGTGTACTCCTGGGTGGCTAAATTGACCTTAACTGATACAGGATTTATTCCTGGAAGTTTACCTTAACAGATACAGTTTAATCTTAACAGATACTCCAGAGCACCTAAGTTAACCTTCACTGACACATGATGTATCCCTGAGAGGCAACGGTGACCTTAACCGATGCCGGGTGTACTCCTGAGCAGCTCAAGATGAAGCAGAATGGTTTAGTTCCAGATAATTTGGTTCTGACGATTTGGTCCTGGACAATTTGGTCCTGGAGAGAACTTACACTACAAACAAAGCTCAAAAATATTTTGTAAATTTTTTTAAAAACATTTTGTATATTTCTTTTTATTACTTTTTGCGCAACCATTTTGTCAGTGTGATTTATTTATTATTCTCTGATTGTTATTATTCATTGCTATGGCTGGCACGACATTTTTCTTTAAAAAGTAGTACAAAAACTTGTATCAAATTGTATATGAGTGTATAAAAATATCTATTGTTTATGCCCCACCCTCACCCCAACTGACAAATGTGCAGTTGGAAACGTGATGAGAATCTATCAGCCCATTGTGCAACTCGTTCCGGAATTCCAGATCAGGACTACAGAAGAATTGGAGGTGGGAAAGGGGAGCAGATGACAGAGCCAAGGGACTCAGACTGATGATATGATTGCAACAAAAAACTAAAAAAAAAGAGAATTAAAAAAAAATAACTTGTAAATATATTGGTCGTGTTATGACTACGACAAAACAATTTTAAAAACATAAAACTGTTTTAAACAAATTTTATTAGGCCTTGTTTGTTGTATAAGGCCCACGTCTTGCTGTTAATTGTGGTCATTAATACACACAGTTTTTAAATAATTACCGGCTTAGGACTTCCAGCATATTCATGTAACATAGCTTGAATAGCTCGTCTAAGTATCCCAAACTGACATTGAAAAATGGCCTGCCATTTATATTCAAAACATAAACATAGCAAACGACAGAAATCTATGTAAGAAGCAATGGAAACACAACAGAAAAACAACTAAAACTCATACACTAAAAACTGTTTTACGTCTCCTTACGTTACAATGGTTTGTGTGAGCAAAACTATTGAGCAATTGAAAGCTTTATTAAAACGCACTTACTTTTACATCTGGTATGTACAGCCAGAATTCTTATAAATTCTTACCTGAAATAGAGAAAAATTATACGTATTTGTATAAATGCCTCCGTCAAGACAAAACAAATTGAAACATCTTACGCCCGTCTGAGTTTTCCTTAATGTACACAAAAGTGACCAAACCTAACGCGTTGGACAAGTAGCAATGACTGTGGCTTTTCTCAAAACCACAGAGTGTAGTGACTTTTATTACAAATCAAACTAACAAACTTTAGAGGTAAATATTTTTCTTAATTCAAACCAGTTGCCTCAACAGTAATCGTTTTGACACTATTGCCACGACCAGGGCTCGACTTAACCCAAAAAAATTGATTAGCAAAACTGCGACGCAAAATGAACTTTGTATAGCAGATTCAAAATTTTGATTAGCAGTTATTTTTTTTAATTTACTTATAAAAACAAAGATTGGCCTAACACATTTTTTACTGTAGTTTAGCAGTATCGCATATAGCCTAATATTGTTGAATATCCATTACAGTACAACCACTGTTAATGCAAGTGTATGTAAATAGGAACACCAGTAATAAAAAAAAAATAGGCAGAACACATTTTTTACTGCACAACGGCTAATGCTAATGGCACTGCTAATGGCTTTTCCTATTGGTGTTGTCTTCAGCAGATTACTTATAGTTTGGTATGGCTTGCTTTCAATACCCATGGCAGCTTTATGCATTTCACTCGTTGAATGTTTTACCACACCATCTTTTTTAATTGCCACGTTCTCAACCCCATTTACATACGCCATACTGAAGTTTCGTTTGAGTTTTATGCGTTCAACATGTTTTCTGCACAACAAGCAACTTACGCTGGCAACGTTATTATTATCTGCCACATCATACTGAAGCCATTCTCCCTTTGGGTCAACGTCTTTATACCAGTTTTCAACAGTAGAACGTTTTACTGAAGACATTTCAGCGTATGTCTACGTTTTGCAAACACAACGGGAACCAATGGTTTTTGTCTTCTCTCCGGCGAACTCAAACACACAACAAAGCACGTTTACAAGAAGGACGCGGCCATTTTTGTACTCTCGACAGCAAGCGGAACTGTTGTCAACGACGGACCGGTTCAAAACTCTCGTTGAACTGCTGGAGACATTTTTATTTTTGTAAAATGTAGTGTTTTTTATTTTAATTATATTGAATAAATTATTTTCGGGCAGTAATATTAACATTGCAACATCTTCATTGGCCCATGCACGAGACTTTAGTGGCGCTGCGACGCCTGCTTTACAAAGGCGAGTTTCTCCTTCCCTCCCCCGGCCATTCCTGCTAGCCGGAGAGATGTGGACTATGTCCACTACAGTTGCAGGGAGGGAGGGTGACTATTTACTAGTAGAAAGTTATCTGCCGCTCGTAAAACAACTAATTGTGGCTGCTCTTTTTCGCGTTTGTACGAAATGCAAACCATAAAAGCAAATCATTCGCTGTTTCCAATTATCGGTAAATCAACGCTCAAGCAAGTATAACGTTTAGCTTGACGTTTTGCGTCGCAGCTTTGCGACGCAAAATAAAAACTGCTTCGCAAACCAACAATAATGCATCGCAAAGTGCGATGCGATACCGCTTATGTCGAGCCCTGGCCACGACACATTTATTTCTTACTTGTGCAACTCTTGGAATGTGGTACAGATGTATGACAAGATTTAGATTAGGGGTTTGAATAACATCTCTGTAATGTGTGGTGCAGTGGCAACCCGGACCACTGCACTGTGACTGAGGTTGGCGCTAATGACCAAGTTGTCGACGCGCCATTAAGCCTCAATCCCCCCCCCCCCATGCATTAATATTGCGAAGTTGCTTGGCTGCAACAATGAAATCGTTCGCCGTCCAGTCTTACAGCCACGAATACTGCACGCCACAAAACAGAAAAAAAACACAGGAATAGACATATTTATCGCATGCTAGGGCAGCCCCCCCCCTTTTATATGGCTATTTTTATAGAGTACTGTTATGATTTCCCGTTTCCTTGGTAATACTGTGACGTCACTGCAGCTGTCAATTGTTGTTGAAGGTCGTTACATATTAAACACCACCATCTAGCTGAAGCATTTTCCCGTCGAAACCTCAAGTTTCCCGTCGAATCTACATTATTAATACCATAAGCAAGCGAGGACTATCAACATTATTAGAACCATCAGTGCCAACAAGGCCATAACCCTTCAACCACAAAATAATTCGATCCTCAAGGACATACCATGTGAGCGGCATATTCTGCAATTGAGTAGTGGAAGCTACCCACTACTAAATGCGATGAGTAAAACGGGTTGCCGTCCTTTGACAGGGGGGGGGGAGATGAGGCTTAATGGCGCGTCGACAGCTTGGTCATTAGCGCCAACCTCAGTCACAGTGCAGTGGTGCCTTTGACAGGCTACCAGCTAGTCATAATTAGCAGCAGTTGTGCATTTTGAACTTGTGAGGTTGTCAGTTTTGTCAAGGCTGTATTTGTATTACATACAAAAAATAAATGATCAACAAGACTTATAAAAATGGTTAAAAGAATAAGTATACTTTGCATTTTTGGTGTGGATATAACTGCCTAAATTCTGAAAACCTAAGCTGAATTTTCATGACTAAGCAAGAGATGTCTCAGTTAGACACTGACTTCTCGGAGGTGCAATTTGCTTTGTTGACTAAGCAATACATGGTATTTTTGATATGGTACTACCAATAACCAAGAAACTATATTTTAAATGCTTCGCTTAAGAAATGCCAACTTTTGATCATGTTCCCTACAGAGAGTTATATCTGTACTAGCTTTAGGTAAATATGCTAGAGCCACACCTGCTAATATCTGGTATTAACTTCTTGATCAGGGTTTTCCAGACATAATCAGAAAGGCAGATATTCTATCTATGATAAATTTCCATATCAAGCCACAGCTGGCAACTTTCAGATATGGCTTGATGTGGACTTTTAAAGTACTGACGCATTTGTTTTCCATGGTCAAACAAGTTAGGCATTTAATGTGTAAAACGTATATAGACTATGGCCGATGATCAGTAAAGAGTCAGTTGCCAGTTGTATTTGTGAAGTGCCAGAAGGCAACGAATTCTAAAAAATATGTTGACATAATTCACAAATACCATTTATTTTAATATTAAAAATCGTATCGATTAAAGTTGCCTGTCTCATCTCTTCTGCTGTGAGTTCACAAGTTTTATAAAATCTATTAGCGTTCCAACAAACGTATTGTGCATATTGTACGAGCTGTAGAATTTGGCAAAAGCCCTCAAATCAATTGTGGCTCATTGCGTTTACCCTGAGGTATGTACATTCTCTTTTGGGCACTTGGTATGTACAGATTCATTCACAATTAGTGTGAATGAGCCATATCTGATATGGCTTGATCTGGGAAAATAGGCCCGAGTGAGTGCCCATTTAGGATGATTATGGTTCTGATCTTATCTGACTGTATGTAATTATATTACCAACTCTGATTGGATGTAACCATTTCTCTCCAGATGTTGAGCAATTTTGGAGAGTCCAGCTACTGTCTGATTATATCTTGACTCCCGATATGATTATAGCTGGTGTTCAGATATGGTTCAGATGTAGACGAGCAGGTAAGGTCTGATCTGGAGTTTCGACTATGGTTCAGATCTGGACTTTCTGTAAGGGGTTGAATGACGAAGAGCTTTTTAGTAGGTTTTTGCTAATGTCAATTTTATTGAAGGATCTGTCAGTAGATCTGTTAACCGGAAGACAGATTTCCGAAACGAAATCACCAACCATTTTCAGACAGTGTTTGAGTGACCAGTTTTTAAAACAGGACTGGATGGTAGGTAGCAACTTCAACGCATAAAGATTGAGAGGCTATAAAGTACACGGTAGAAGATAATATAAAACGCATAATTCCATCATTACACAATTAAGTTTTAAAATGAAAACCGGTCCATCTATCCATTTATGCCCGTGCGAAGATCCGCGAGCTGATTTTCATAAGAGAAATATGTAAAAGCCCCTTCCCTCGTCATAACAATATTTCACCGCTCATTAATCCTGCTTCATCTAGCGGGAGTCTTTGCTTAAGCTGTCGATGTGTGCGTCATTACTTTAACTCTTCTTCCAACTGGCTTGTAATACCCGCTTTCCTCCGAGATTTCTGGAGCTGAGTTTGATGAGGTGCGTGTGCAGTAATTAATGATGCTCATTAATTACTCCTGGTGGAAAGCGTCGCCGAGAAGCTGACCTATTTGGAACTGTAACCAAATCGGGTGTCCGTCGGGTGCAGCTGTTCTTAATCGGCCAGAACCCGAGACAGTTCCCAGAACCAATGAATCGATGGGAAAGAAGGGAGAGAAGGAAAGAAAGACCGAACGAAAAAGCGAGACGAACACTGTAGAAATGCAATGCAAGTGCGAACGTCTTTTTTTTTCTCTTCGTTTTAGGTTTGCAAAATCGAAATTGAGAAGGCGGTCATGCAAACATCACAAAACACCCCAACAACCAATGGGAAAAGTAGAACGAACAAACGGAGTACGATGGAAAATGAAACAAATGGAAAATTGAAGTGTGAGTGTGTGTGTGACATTCTTGCAACCAGATAAGTAAAAAAAAAACATTAACTTAGTAATAGTATTTCCACGAAATTTATTGAATTTGGGTAGTAACCTATTTTTAACTTTCCAGATTTTTTTTAAATATTCCAACTAGTAAGTCTCTAAACAGAAGGAATGGTACTACGGTTTCGGTAAATCGCCAGCACAAATCTCCAAAACAGAAATAGCAAAAACACTGAAAACAGCGAATTTAATCAAACCGGTTACTTGAGGGCTAAATTTTAATTCTTTCATACTTGAAGAAAAGAATTGAAATTCTGAATATTTATTATGTAACTAGCATGTTTTCAATACGAACAAATGTTTAGAATTTATAACCCTACATCGGCTTTTATATGCCAGTTTTGGGCACGGTCTAAGATTTTCAAATGTTTTTCCTTCATAAATGGTTAACCTTTAAGATTATTTGCAACAGGTTAATTTTCTGTTTGGTAAATGATTTACAAGCTACAAGTTTAAAAAAAAAAAATTTTTAGGTCCTTTTTTGGCCCCAAGTTTTGCATAATGCAAAACTTGAGTAGGACCTTTTTTAAAGAAAATGTTATTCAAACTATTATTATTTTGTGACTGATTTGTGTTCAATCTGATTTACAGTTTGGAAGGTACAATGGGAAAAAAATCACTTGTTGGATGCTATTTTGGGATGCCATTTTGGGCCATCAACTTGGTTTTTCACAAAACTCGAATATTACAAGGGGTTACCAAAACTAGTTAGTGCTAAATCTTATGAACCGTTTGG
>JAHWFP010067911.1:28320-106584 GCA_023313725.1 Lithobius niger | reverse complement strand
CCCCCCCCCCCCCCTCCGATAACTCCAGATAAAAAACCAGACAGACAGATTCAATATTTAAGTTAAAGGCACATAACTCCCTCCGGTATATTTTAACAGTTTCACTCGATACATTACCGGAAATAGTTTTATATAAACTGATTTACCTTTCATTTGCTGGTCTACCTTTCATTTGCTGGTCTAAGGGTACGATGCAGATGTCAGTAGTGGCGCGTGAATGTTATTAGGCTTGTTTTAAACGGCTCGGTCCGAGCGGTATATAACTCCCGCCACATCGCTGGCAAGCCGCGGCCCTGGAGGAAGGATAATTAATCCTTCGCTCAAGTTTGCGACTTGGTCATACGATGTGTCACGTTGCAGCGGCCCCGAAATGAGTATGACTAGTGTCTAGAGCAATTGGCGCTGCGGTCGTTTGAACTATATTTTAGCGTAGGTGACGCAGAGTAAAGCGGCCAGAACGGAGGGATTTATGTGCCTTTAAGTGAATTGTTTGCTTTGTAGTAGTCTTAAGTTTAGACTGAGTGCATGGTTGCAGACCGTTTAGGCCCACGTAATAAAAATCCAAACATGGTGCAGGTTGATAGCAATTGTTGATTACATACACTCGGCAAATAAGTTAACTAGGAAATACAATTACTATTAAAAACGCTTAAGCGTATAAATACAGATGTATAAGCCTTAAAAAACTTAAAAGCGCTAAAAGAACTGATATTAAGAAAAAGACATGTAAGCCGTCAGCGCCGCACTAATACATGTAAACGAATCTCCGGTGTCACAAAAAACAAGCTGGAGATTCTTTTACACGTATTAGTGCGACGCTGAGGGCTTACATGTCTTTTTTAATATCTGTTCCTTTAGAGCTATTTAAGTTTTTTAAGGCTTGCATCTGTATTTTATACCCTTAAGCGTTTTTTAGTATTAGCCTAATATCTGTTAATTTTTGTTTTTGGCCGCAATTACATTTTTTGTTGTCCGGGCAAAACCATGATAGTGAGGGGCCTCCTTCAACCAAAATTATAAGACTTTTTTTTAATTCTTTTAGAGATTGGCCTTTAATTTTGGTATATCCATCATTTTTGGAAAGCCAAAAACAGTGTATCTCTGTCTTTTTGGAGGGCCCCTAACAGATGGGACCTGGGTTTGGCGTTTAGCATGGAAGTTCATGCTGACACTTAACACTGCCTTGATCCTATTACAGGTGGACTCGATTGAAATATCAAGTCTCTAGGAGGTTAAATAATATGGCTGGTTCGATTTGTGCTGCTAAGAAAGACTTGTCTACCAAATGCCATGTTTTAGCTCGATTTACAAAAATTTTTAACCATGTATACCTAATGATTTCCGCCCAGTGATCTTCCGTAATAAATGCTCTGTCGACGAGAGTACTGCAGTCACGTTAAAATAGCCTTGAAAAGGCCCTGGTAGTTGTTCATACCTACAATTTAAGCTATAAAAATTGAAAATCGGTTCAATGGTTCGATCTCTAACCGAGAACAAAATCTCCAGCCCGTTTGGCTTTCCGTTGCAAGAATATTGTAGTTATATTAAAGTAGCATTCAAAAACCCCTATATAGCCATGTCCATATAGCTATGTTTTAAGCTATAGAACTAGAAAATCGGTTCATTGGTTCGAACTCCAGGCGAGGGCAAAGAGTTCCAACAAGAACAAGCCGACAACAATAATGGCCGTACTCTGGACGCCGAACGGTTCAATTGTTGTCATTAAAATTTGTAATTCAGTGAAATAGTTACCTCACGACCCCAAATAGCGAATTTCGTTGGTATATATCAATTCTGGGCGAAACTGTAGGATCTCGCAAAGTTTGACTTTTAACAGGAAGTTCATGCTGAGGGGGCTTAACATAAGGGCCGCTATTGCAGTACTTGATAATATAGAAATATATTAACTAAATAGCCTTTTTTTCTAAACACTTTTAAATAAAGAGCAATTGAAAACTAGCATTTTACGTAATTTAAGAAAGAATTCAATATTTCGAAATTTTGGAGTCGTCACCAGGGCTACCTAGAGAAAGGGTGGGGACGGGCCCTTACTACAACGTCACAAGAGCACCTGAGGCCCCAGAATACCGGAAGCTATTAATATTACTACAAAGTCAGGGACATGGGTGCTTGATTAATTAGCTCGACTTCCTCATGAGCTGGAGGTTCTGGGTTCACACCTGCCCTCCCCCAACCCGCCTCCTGTGCATTCGGTAAAAGAAGCTCACGCTTCTATCGATCGTGGCATATAAACAGCATAGCAACTTCTTAGTAAAATTATGTCCCTCTCTATCAGGCTGCCGGAATTAGCTAAATCTTAGCTAATTTACTGGTTTGTAACAACAACCTTCACAAAAGTACATATATCATACAGGGCGATAGACGTGTATATATGTGATTGAAGTCCAGTCTCCAGTAAAACTAAAACTATTTATTTCTCCGTTTCTATTCAATATATTTCGACCAAACTTGGCCAGACAGTAGATAGCAACTTTTCCCAAGTTTATACCAACTTTTATGCAATTCCGTGCAAGAGTCAACGTACGGAGCCACATGAAAATTTGAAAACTGTTCACTTCTTGTTGGTGGTGTTGTTCTTGTTCTTGTTCTTGTTCTTGTGTGACACGGTTTCAGAAAAAAACTACTGCACCTACTTAAAATCTGAAACATGATCTAAGCCAGAAATTTTCCTGGGCTTCATCTTCACAGAGACCACTTTTTATATTGGTCGACCCATTCTGGAGTTGCAGGTCCCTGAACGATCATTTTGATTGTTATACATTGTTTTAACCATTGTGATTAGGGAACAATGACACTCTGCAAACTCCATATCCATTCTTCGTGCAGGTGGTATTTCTTTGCTAAAAAAGTCGATTGTTAAAGGGCGATTTGTTGTTGTCGTTGTTGTTGTTGTTGTTGCAGACATAGGGCCCTTAAGGCTTCGGGCAGATGACCAGGAGTGGTTAACGCTCGTTAAACCCTTTGAAACCCTTTGTTGTTGTCTGGCTGTTGCAGACATAGGGCTTTAGGGCTTCGGGCAGATGACCAGGAGTGGTTAACGCTCGTTAAACCCTTTGAAACCCTTTGTTGTTGTCTGGCTGTTGCAGACATAGGGCCTTAGGGCTTCGGGCAGATGACCAGGAGTGGTTAACGCTCGTTAAACCCTTTGAAACCCTTTGTTGTTGTCTGGCTGTTGCAGACATAGGGCCTCAAGGCTTCGGGCAGATGACCAGGAGTGGTTAACGCTCGAAAAACCCTTTGAACCCTTTGTTGTTATCAGCCACCGTAGGTAAATCGCCGTTGCGGAAGTTACGACTCTTTGCCAGATTCTGTAAGGCAACGGGGATTATGGTGTAGCATGTGCCCAGCAGGAACCTGCCCTCTTCTAGTTTGAGTGTGGATCTGAGTTGCCATAGTTTTTTTCTGATGTGCGCGGTGTTGTGCGGAGAGTTCCTTGCGGATTGTTCAGTGTCTGCACCAAGTATTTTATGGCAGCCTGAGTTTCATGTTTTCTAGTGTGTGGCATGCTTAGTTCTTTAGTTTTGGACCATGGCTTTTGGATTAATAAATGAATGCGGAATGAATGAAAGAATCCGTTTTTCAGGTAAACGATATACATTTAAACCAAATTAAGCTACGTTGTTAATTTCGAGGCCTTGGCAGCTAGAAACGATAGAATGGCGTATTTATTTCGCAGATGCAGGCTTTCAGAGCTGAGTTGAATTGTGACAAAGTGGCCAGCAACAATCGACTGCATGCATAAAGCTTTGTAGCGCGACGCCATAGCTGTAAAAAAGGTACACGGATTACAAACAAAAACGTCAAGTGTGCCGTAAATAAGAGGGATATATGATTGTATTTTCACTTGTTAAAATGAACACGGATAAAAATTGATGATTTTTAATTGAAATAATAAAGTGTACAAATGAGAAAATTCCATCTGTTTAGGTACTGCTGTGCTTTACCAATCACACGTTTAAAACGTAAAGCACAACAGCACTTAAAAATTTTATTATTTCAATTAAAAATCATCAATTTTTATCCGCGTTCATTTTAACATGTGAAAATTCAATCATATATCCTCCTTTTTTACGGCACACTTGACGTTTTTGTTTGTAATATTATATATATCTTAAAAATTAAATAAACCGTTGGGTTTAAATTTTTGAGTAACAGCGCCATCTAGGCACAAATGATGCAAACATTTTCATTTCTTTGTTGAAACTGCATAAAATGCATACGGTGTTTTTCAATTTTTTTTTATCGTACTTGGAAATTTTTAAAATGACAGTATTGTATGACGTTATTTAAGTATAACTTGTCAAACAAATAACTTGTCAAACACTCACCTGTGATATTGCCTGTAAGAGGTGTGGCACTTTCTTTCAAACAGGAACGGAACCAAATATCGGCTTCTGTGAGTTCCACACTAGATTTTAGTGAATCTTCGGTGTTTGCCATGGTTTCGTCTATAATTTACCAAATGAATACATTTGCGTTAGCACAAACATTGATAAAATAACACATAATAAACGTAAAACTTTACAGTGCGACTGGTTACTTCCAGAAAACGAAGTTCAGTGAGTTTATGCTGTTTCGATTCAGACTCGGTAAAATAGATACAATCTGCGGCCTTTAAACTCAACGCCACGCGATAACTGGAGTTATTTTCGTGCAGTGGCTGACCAAGAAGAGTTTCAAGAGGCGTGGAGTGCCTTTCTAAAATCACTGCTCCAAAATGGGTTATTAATTTAAGACTGGGCCGATCACGATTACAGGTTCGCATT
This sequence comes from Lithobius niger, assembly GCA_023313725.1. Classification (NCBI taxonomy): domain Eukaryota; kingdom Metazoa; phylum Arthropoda; class Chilopoda; order Lithobiomorpha; family Lithobiidae; genus Lithobius; species Lithobius niger. The sequence goes on along the minus strand of JAHWFP010067911.1, from coordinate 101,797 downwards.
CCGAGCGATCAGCTTGATTTGACCATCAACAACTCCACTTTAGGCAAAGTGCCGGCACTAAATGTGTGTGTGAGGGGGAGGAGGGGAGGGGGAGCACGTGCCGCCAGATTTCAGTTGTACCGCCCCGGTCCCCCCCCAAATAATTTTAAATTTGCACAGTATTCGTAAAGATCGGAATCGGTAAATAAAACCCAAATATATCGGTAGTATACCAAGCCGAAAATACTTTTACTTCTTGTCGAATGATTTTGTAGTTTGAATACACCGTTTTAAGATTTTTTTCGCCAGCTTTCCAATGGTCCAAGCCCCAGATTGTTATATATTACCGTTTAGGGCCCCCACACACTAGACAACCAGGTCGTGCGGCCAGTCATGGTCGTGGCCAAAAAAATACGTGCACCGCGGCCATTGATTATTTTCGATCGTTTTTCATTGATTATTCTCGATCACGTGGTGAAAACTGAACACTGAGCAAGCGTTATCGCCCTGTGGTCCCACTGGCCACGGTGGCCAAGTGCGTGGTGCGACATAAAGCTTTCTCATTGGCCGCAGCGACCTGGTCGCGCGGCTTGGTTGCCTAGTGCGTGGGGACCCTTAGAACTACAAAGTAAAATGTTGAAGAGGGCCTCTACTGACCGGTTCAGTATTTAAATTATTTTACACTAATGTTTTTAAATGATAAACGAGGAAAAGAAATCCAAACTATAAATGCAAAAGAAATAAAAACCAAACTTTTTTTCGTTTGCCTATTTCTTTTTAGCTATTAATATTGGTTTTTTTTTTAATGTAAGTTGAGCATGTACTTCATCGCAATACTATGAAACTAAAATTAAATCTTCTAAGGAAAGACATCTGCGTGAAGAGCGACCCTCCACAGTTCTGACTGCTTACTGTTAGATATTCAATCTTCATATATTCTGCCAATGAGTTTCTGGCAGCTCACATTGAGGAGATTTTAGGGAGTTTATTGTTTCCGCAGGAAGCACGTTCCCCCCACAGTTCAGCATTCGCTCCAACCCACGTCCGATCCAGCTAAGTAACGGCACGTCCAAGTCTAAAAGGAGGGGTTGGGGGGGGGGGAAGAAGAAGGTTAAGAATGACAAAAAGCACCAGACAGCATGAGGTTCGTGCGATTAGCGAGTTTCGTACCACTAATGACGAAATACAGAATCACCTGACCAATAAAAAAAACACACACACATAAAAACAGGCTACAAAAAATAAACAAATAAAAAAGAAAAATGTGTCGGATTTTTATTACGTGTATATTTACTTCGCGTATTTTTATTCTCTTGGATTTTATTTCCTCTACATTTTCTTTCTCTAGAATTTTTTCCTGGATTTTATTTCCATGGAGTTTTTTCTTTCGATTTTTTACCTAAATTCGTTTTAAATGGTTGTGAGCATTTATACTCGTTAACAATGATTTCAGAAGTAATCTTTCTTGAATTAGACGCTGCAGTAGCATATTTCGGTTATTTGGAAAATGAGATCAGTTATCGAGGGTCGGCTTAACCTAAGTTTTTTTTAACACTACCAAGTGTGCCAGTAAGGAAAATTGGAAATTAGCCAACAGCGAAAATTATACACTAGAAATAACGTAGTTCAGTAAGCCACCTTTATGCACTTACGTTTCGTCGGAGTGGCATGACCCGGATTCGAACCGGCTACCCAGTTCGCCCCAGATCACTTGCATAGCACCTTAATCGCTATGGACACATCCTCCACTGGCATAAAGACAACTCATTGAACCCGTTATTAAGGTCACAACCGTGACCAGGGCTTCATGATGTGGCCAAAGCGATTAAGGCGCTGTGCAAGTAATCTGGGGGCGAACTGGGTAGCCGGTTCGAATCCGGGTCATGCCACCCCGACGAAACGTAAGTGCATAAAGGTGGCGTACTGAACTACGTTATTTCTAGTGTATAATTTTCGCTGTTGGCTAATTTCCATTTTCCTTAATATTATTTCAAGCGATTTATGTCTATTTATTTCTCCTTTATTGAGCCTTGTGAGTGTATGATTTGTCTTCCCTCTCCATTATCTAATGCCGAGTGAATTTCGGTCGAATGGAGCCCTGGTCACAGTTGTGACCATAATAACGGGTCCAATGAGTTATCTTTATGTCAGTGGAGGATGTGGCCATAGCGATTAAGGCGCTATGCAAGTGATCTGGGGGCGAACTGGGTAGCCGTTGTGAATCCGGGTCATGCCACTCCGACGAAACGTAAGTGCATAAAGGTGGCTTACTGAACTACGTTATTTCTAGTGTATAATTTTCGCTGTTGGCTGATTTCCAATTTTCCTTAATATTATTTCCAGCGATTTACGTCTATTCATAGGGTGCCAGTAACTCAGGGTATTCGAGTTCTGTAGGCAAGTAAATACACTGATTAACGTAGTTTTCAACTGGTAAGGTAATGGAGAAGACGATTTCGTTAGAAATATCTTCTATTTGTCATATTCGACATGAATACTTTTCCAGGTTCCTACTCTTCCCGAGTGCACAACGGTAGGTTGAAACCCAGTTAACCCACTCCTTCCCGCTCCCCAGCACGTGAGTTGGTCATACTAACGAGCAACGATTCAGCTACTCTGTCCACCCTATTGACAAATGGAGTCATAAGCAACGGTCAGTACTATCGATGTAGTGGGAGGGTGGGTGTAACTTGTTTTTGAGTAACCTCCTCGAAGCAGGGACCCAAACCTTTACGTCCCTGCTCGAAGCATAGATCGGAGAATTGCGTCTGTCTTTATTTACACCTGCTTTTGAAAACTACTATTTTTTTTTAGTTTGCTTTAGTTTGCCTTCCCTTCCAGTGTCCAGTTTTTTGTTTGTTTTGTTTTGTAGTTTGCAGGCCTACAGTACGCCTATATGAATACCAAGAGTCAGTTTTCGCATTAACTTTCTCCTTTCAGTTCCATGACTTCCTTTTTTACTTTTTTTTTAAGTATCATTAAAGGTTAATTTGCCATTTATTTTTATTATATTTTTATGACGAAGACCAAATTAAAAAAAAAAAAACATTGCGAAATAAGAGGCAAGAAAGTGGGAGCACAAACACAAAAACTTTGTCAAAAAAAACCCAAAGATTTCAGGTTCGCATTCCGAGTGATCAGCTTGAATATTTTTACCGTTAACAACTCCACTTTAGGTACAGTGACGGCGCTAAGGGGGACCAGGGGGGAGCACGTGCTCCCCTCAGTTGTGCCGCCGTGGGCCCCCCCCCCAACGTTTTTTGATTTCAGACAAAACACAGTAACTAGCTTGTAGGATTTTCTTCTTATCAATAGTTGAAACTACACAAATGCTTATTTATTACTTTGTACAATCCCTCCTACCCCTCCCCCCCCCTCGGTTCCGTCCCTTACACAACACAGCTTCCTCGACATAGGCGTTTTCGTAGACTTTTTCATGAGCAAATTAATTCATAAAACTTCGAATTATTGTTATTTACTAGAAGGCCGATAAAAATGTGTGCCCCCCCCCTCTGGAAAATATTCCTAGTGCCGCTACTATTTATGCAGTGCGTCGTTTTTTGTTTTGTGTTTTTTTATTATTATTAAATGCTATAACGTTTTGGGGCACATAGAGGGGAGCGGAGGTGGTTGAGGTAATATTTTGGAGTGAACTGTACTTTATTTTCGCTTTCTTTATTATCATATCAAAAACCATAACTGGTAAAAGGGGCCGCCAAGTTCCGAATGGTTCGGCCCTTCAAAGGAGTGACATCAACACACCAAAACATTCGCCAAATTAATCGCACCGCTTAATAATTCGAAGGTTAAATGAAAACTAGAACATTGCTTCAAAGTTATTGAGGGTCAGATTTTGCATTGAAAGCAGCTTAGCTGGCAATCCTACACGAGTTAATTTTTTTGAGGTGGGTCATTGCTCTTGATTTCAACACAATTTAAGCTTTTGTACCGCATTATTATTTTCCCCCAAGTACCTGAAATGTGCCCAACTATGCTTCAAGATATAAGACACTGACGCTATGGCGCCGCGCTGCAATGGGTTACAACCTCGACAATTGAATTGATGTGATGTTTGTTGTGATGATTGTTGCCTAACTTGGCGCGACACACTAGCGTGTGTCTAGATTTAGTTTAAAAAAAACAACGTTGATTGACTGGGAATTTAAAAACGACGCAGTCTATCCACTCATGGTGGGATGTGTAACACAATTTTCATCGATTTCTTTTTTAACTTTCTTTTAAAACAGTCGGAGTCTATGTCGAAACAGATTACGGCCATGATAATAATTATAATATCTCAAAAACGAACCTGCCTAAGAGAGCTTCTCACAGTTTGTTGGTGTGCACAACAATTATCTACATCGTTAAAAACGTACGATGTGCATGAGTGCCTGCGTGTACCTCTACTCCTCTTGAACTAAAGGCCTAACCAGACAGAAGAAAATTTCGTGTGAAGCGATGCGTTACTACGTGCCTACAACGTCAAAATTGCTGCGCTCAAGGGGTAAATGAGGCGTTTATTGACCGATGTTGACGTCGTTTTTAAACCATCCTGCGACGCCATGCAACCACGACAGCCAGTCTGTTTAAGGCTTAAGGCAATTACAAAAATGAGAGTAGTGACAAATGAAAGATAATTATATTACGCTTCGGATAGGCATATTTTCATCGCTGTGACCTGAATTTTTGTTCCTCAAATACGCAAAATACTGCACTGAAAACTGCTCATGACGTCAGAGTTTGATCAGGCCAAGTTAGGGATCGAGCAAAACTTGTCAGAACCAAACTTGGTTGCAAATTTAAAAAAAAAGAAAAACTTAAAAAAGACAACATATTTTGCATCATACCAGTATCAGGAACACTACATAATTATACATAGGTCTTTAAAGGGACATTCCTCCCAGCGCCATTTTTCTCGATCCTCCACATCAAATACGGCCCCAAAGTTTTATTTAATTACCTTTAGTCAATCCCTAGCTAAAAATCCGTTTTAAAATGTGGCGTCTAGGAGATTTTCTGTTGAATATTGGTAACTTTGAGCGCTTACAATAATCATGACGTTTCATCTCTGTGTGTGCATGTACTAATTTGCTTAAAGTTACCATGAGATCAAAAATCTAAAAGACTAATGCGGTAAAAATTAAAATTAATTATTCCAATAGATCGTCGAAGCAAAATTATAAGACACTAGCCTAGAAAATTATAAATTTTGATGTTAAAATTTCCGGTTTGTGACGACACAATCTTTAACTTGATGCTGTTTCGTGTACTATTCCCATAGCCAACCGAGACATCAGCTACGTTCCTTGCTGCGAGGAACGTAGTTACCACACCAGCCGACTTTAGCGCTGGTAAATGCGCGGATGACGATCTGCGCGAGGCTGTTATAAGGCAGGCGGATGTTATAAGGCCGGCCGGATGTCCTTTAAATTGGTTTTGCGTGAACAGGCTGGATGTGCGGAAAATGCAGACTTGTATGTTTTAAAAGGTTGTCAAACATTCCCTTTTCTGAAGCACGAAGGTGCGAGAATTGAGCGAGAAAAAATGAGCGATTTCCAAGTAAAGTCTCAACGCGTTTCTCGCTTTGCTCTCTCAGGGCGCGTTTATGGAACGAGGCCTTCTCGCTCGCCGATTGCTATTTGCTAGTCAACCGTCATTTATTTACAATTTGTTCCCCGTTTTTACTAAATGAGTGCGGTAATAGATAACAAAATAAATGTACCATAACCAACAACATGGATAAAGAACAAAGTACAACAGTAATTCTAAACATTGCTACAACATTGTTGCCATTTCACGCTATTTCCAAAATTTGCTATTCTCGATGAAAAAACGGCGTCTAGAGTAGAACAAGAGTGTAACAAGAAAACAATTTTTACTGCAGTACAAGACGAAGGACTGATTTCTGAATGCCGGCATTCGTTGGGTTGTCTTCGATTTGATAACCCCAAAATGGGCGCCATGTTGGATTTTGAATTCTCGCTGCGAACAGCTCGTTTTTCCACCGTCGTCTGACCAATGCTAGAAGCTGTTTTTTGAGCGAGAATAGCAAATTTTGGAAATATCGTGAAATGACAACAATGTTGTAGCAATGTTTAAAATTGCTGTTGCACTTTGTTCTTTACCGTATTCTAATTTATAATACATACTAGCGGAGTCGCTCGCTTCGCTCGCTCATTCCGTCGCGTCTCACTGCGCTCCCGGAGATTTCTTGTCGCAACTCATATGGTGCTGACAGACACTCAGCAAAAATTAGCAAATTAGCAAGGAAGTGATCCAAATAATGTGCGCGCTTTTCTTAGTGCAAAGAAAAGTCAAAGGGTTCTACGAAAAATATTTGGTCAATAATCGTTGTACGTTTGTGCGTCTTCTCCAGAAGTAATAATCCCCTACTAAAATGAGAGATGAAAGATTGAGAGAACATAGCAAAACACACATTGAAAAGGTTTAGTTTACGTGGAAATCGCTCACTTTGCACGCTCAATCTACGCATCTCCGTGCTTCAGAAACACTGAATGTTTGGCTCCCTTTTAAAACCAGTTCTAGGGGTCTGTTTTTTCCATGCATCAAGTCAGTTGATACACAACCAATTATAAGATGTATATGTGGCACGTTGAAAAATACGTCGTCCTTTTAGATTATTTTTTGCGCGCATCCTTTTCCAGATCAATTCGCTTCGCTCGAAGAAGTTTGCATGAATAAACTTGCATGAGGGTTTAAAAAAAAAACTTTGACGTTATTTTTTTCGCGTTTTTGAGGGTCATAATATCAAGTTACAGCGATGAAAATAAGCCTATACTGACCGCAATTTAATTATCTTTCGTTTGGTCCTACTCCCATGTTTGTAGGTGCTTTGGTTCCAGAGGAGTAGAGGTACAAACACACAAACACACACACACACACATCACGATCTTAATGATGTCGATAATTTGTTATATATTACCTCATTCATTTAATAGAAACGGGAAACTAATTGTAAATAAATAACGGTTCACTAGCATATAGCGAGAAAGTCACGCTGCATAAACGCGCCCTCAATCTTTCATTTGACGCTATACTCTCAACTTCGTAGGATCCTTACTTCTGGAAGAGTAGGCGCACAAACAAATGGTACGTTTGAATGATATAGATGAAATGCAGGCTTGCTGAGGAATGTGATGAATGAATTGTGAGCAATAATTGCAATCAGCCTGCGACGAAGTACATTGCTTTTGTGTTGCTCTGATGATCGAATAAACAATGTGAATCAAGGATCGACGCCGATAGAGTGAGCGAAGTAGACGATTTGCTAGTTATCCAAGAAAATATAAGAGAGCCCGACGAGGATTGACCCTCGGTGTTCTTATGGGTGTGTTGCGTGATAGTTATTCGATTCTTGGCAGTCCTCCGTGGTTTTTCTAAATTTATTTTCTGCCGTCAAGGATGCGTGTCATGCTATTTTTTACTGGGTTTTTAAATACATCATTTTAGTCTTCTGTACTAAAGAGAAACAAATCGCTGGAAATAATACTAAGGAAAATCGGAAACAAGCCAACATGTGTATGTTTTTCGCTGTTGGCTTGTTTCCGATTTTCCTTAGTCTTCTGTACAGCCGTACCGGCTAAGAAGACTATTGCAACGGCTTTGTCCGTCCGTCCGTCGCTTTTTTCAACTTCGCAATGTTACCAGACAGAGACGACCACGGTTTACAACGTTAGATTCAGTGTGAGAAGTTAGATATCACGGCAAACTAAAACATCGTTACTTCCATATAGCTGATAGACTTCTTCGACGTAACTAAATTAAATAATAACATTTGATCGTCGAATTAAAATACTAAAGATAACACGCAGTTATAAAAACAAACGGTTAGCTTCCTTTAAAATAGTCTCGTCGCATTGTTGCATCATAGGAGTAGATACTCCTATGGTGTTACTCCTATGGTGCATGAATGAATAGGCTTACCGTCGAAACAAATTCTCTATTAGGCCTATCTGCTACATACGAAATTAAAACTGCAGTTAAAAAAATCAGTCCTAAAAAATTAAAATTAGGCCTAAATCACGTTACCACGGCAACGTCAAGTTGCTACGAGTTGCTGCTGGCTTCATCAACAGCGTCTCTCCCGTCACTTCCCTACAAATACTGATCTATATAGGCCACGTCGTGCGTTATGTTGTTACACTAAAACTGTGTGCCAGGATGCGCACCGTGTTGCAAAAATGGATAGGCTTACTGTACAATCCAAATCTCCATTAGCTGTTACTTACGAAATTAAAACTGCAAATAAAAATTAGGCCTAAAAGCTGACAATTATGCCTAAAATGTAAAACAAGCTTAAACGCTTACAGATTTTTAGCTTCTTTTACATTTTAGATGCTTTGGTGCTTTTAGATTATATTATAGATTTATAGAGATAGCTGTTACAATGCGTGATAGAGATAGAGATGTGCGCCTAACCATTGGTAGTGGCGGAATTGTATAGAAGATCGGTTGTGACTAGATAATCACTGTGTCCGCTTGTTTAAGAAGCACTAAACCCACTGGCTGAATGCAATCGAAGGACCAAAAAGGAGTACAATACTGAAAAATGGAATCGGAAAGGACAAAACCAAGTTTTTCAATTTTAAAGCCCATTCTCTTTCGCGTTTAACACGAAAGAATTAATATTCCGTACGCCTGTCAATAAGGTTTTTCTTACCTTTTTGCGCTGTTTTGCTACGATGTGTGCAGAAAGCCGGTTGAGGTTAACTGACCCTTGATAAGACACGGTTGCAAACGGATGACACATTTGAGGATGGGATTCCTTGCAATCGTTTATCTGTAAGATAAGTTTTTATACTTTGTACTTGCGAAAATGACTGCGCAACTTAGCATAGGGTTTTATTATTTGGTTTGAAAACTACGATGAGATGGCAACTATCGGTGAATATAAGCTATAAGTTCACTCTAAAAAACGTAGCCCGTAAAGAAAAATACGTGCTTATGTACTTTGCAATGACGTCATTACTGCGTTATCAGCATTATCGGTGGGTAAAAAAAAGTGTCCTTAAAACAGTAACCCAATTAACAATGCCAATTTATGCCGACTAATGATTTAACAAATTCCTCATGTTCATTATCAGCATTACCAGAAGCGTGTAAGAAATTCCATTAAAACGTAATTGGCATTACTAGCCGGACCCGTGCATGCTGCACGATGATTGAATTTGCCCGAACTTAGCTTCTCCCGGTATTTTGTTTTCTTAGGAAAGTAACTGGCGCTGTCAATTTCTGCCCCCCCTCCCTCCCATTCGCACACCTCCGAGTCCGCCCCCTTTTGTGCACCCGAACACCATCCATACCACCCTCCCCTTCACCCCCTCCCAGTGTGGGGTCTGCATCTTCCCGGCACCCCAGGTGTTTGGTCTTTGGTGTTTGGTCCCTCCCTAACCGGAAAAGTCGGGACATTCCCAGGGACATTTTGGTGTAGCCCAGAAAAGTCACAATGAAGTTTGATTGAAGTCTAAAAAAACACAATCTTTAAGTTAGCCAGCATTCAGTAAGCAAGTAAGTCCGCTCATCAACGAAATCAAAATGCCGACAACGCCACATTCCACAACAAAAGGGGGCACACTGTTTTTATAATTGTTGCAATTATAATTGTTATTCATTTACCGAGTATCAACGGTAGCGCACGTAATGATTGTTGCCGCCGAATTTGAACCAATTCAGCCTAGCTCTGAAACCTGCATCTACGAAACAAATAAGCTACTTCATCGTTAATAGCTGCCAATTTCGAAGCCTGTTGGCCTCGAAATTAAGAACGTAGCTTAGTTGGTTTAAACTATCGGGTTTAGCTGAAATACGGGGTCTTTCATTTTACCCATCTACTATGAACCGTTTTAGACGAAAGTTTGAAATACATAACACGTGCACACATCTAGGCTTGTAGGCTCCGGTAAGATGAATCATATCAAAAACCAAGTCTGGTAAAAAGAAATGCCAAGTTCCGAATGGTTCGGCCCTTCAAAGGAGATATCAACACACCAAAACATTCGCCAAGTTAATCGCACTAACTGATAGTTCAAAGGTATAAGTTTCGGTAAGCTTGTAATGACGCTATGCGCTAAGAATACACATCACTGTGCACCACCTCAGCTACCACACGATTTGTCTACTGGCAGTACTGGCAGTACGGTGCTCTAGTATAGTAGTACACAGTCTGTATGCAGAATGTGTACTTCCATTTCAAAAAAATGTGTACTGCTAATACACATTTCGTTTGGAGGCTGAAGTTCAACACAGTGACGTGCATGCTTAGTTCACAGTATATTCAGAGTGTCCTTTTATATTCCACTGCTTATCACAAAACTCCAGGCCAGGTCATTGCAACGACGGATTCCACAGCTTCCTCGTACTCTTTAAGCTAGGGCCTTAGTGGGCCTCTTTACCTTGATGCTATGGCTCCATGCTATCTATTCTGTATACTCTGTATCTTTATTAATGTATACTAGTAATGCTATGTACTTTAATGTATGGTCTAGTCCCTGGAGATCAGTGGTCTGGATGGCTCTGGCCTTGCCTGCCCCTAGGGGTAGCTGCTAGCAGAGATGGATAATGGGATACCAGGATATACTACAGGAAGTACCTTGCACCACCAGTGGCAGGTACTGGCTGCAGCTCTAGGTACTTAAGGCCTTTCAGCCCCTTGCAGCCTCACTCTGGGAGCTAGTCCCTAACCAGCTAAGAACTCTTCCTGAAGTGTGCCACTCTGCTAGTAGCCCTGATCAGAGCATCCTTGAACCACTGGACAACATCTCCTGAGGACAGACCGCGTGACCCTGGAATAAACCTTGAATTTACCATCCTTCTGGCGTTCTTCCTTGTACCGGGCATAGCTAGTTGCATCACTCAACATCATCAGAATCTTCGGTTAGTCGAATAATTTGTCGGCAAAAAGTTCACTCATGAAGGACTCCACGGAGTGAAGAACCACACGAACATAAAGAAAACAAACTTACGATTTCGACAAAATGCCACTTTATGGCCTAGGTCGTAAGAACGTGTAAGTGTTGGTTCAGACAGCCACAATGTTGCTTTGCAAACTTTTATCTTGTGTCAAAGACAAGAAACATTTGCCAAAAATTAATTCCGTTTTACTTACGTTTTTGTGGGCCTTCACGTGTTGTCCATCCTGGAAAAAAAGTCTTCGGTTGTAGCGAATACATTTTTTTCTTCCTAAAATTGGTTTTCTTTCAGTCTCGTTTATTGGGTTCTTTGTCTGAATACACCGGAAAAACTGCGTAATTTACCAAGATGTTAACACAAATTACTTCGGGTCCAGTGGTTGAATTTTTGAGCGGACTATAGACAATATGCGAAAACAATAGCAAAAGAAAATTCAGATTTTTCTTACTCAAACCTATTGGAGATGCTTTAGAAGTTTAGGGTGTTTATCATTCCCGCACGAAGTGTGCCCCCCCCCCCCGCACTCCAACAGTTCTGATTGCACTGAAGCTTTTGTGCAAGCGAAAATATATTGAAAAGAAATTGTATAGTACTTCATGGAGCTGAACTTGCATTAATTTTATTTACATAAACCTCACGCTGGCGCTGGCGAGTTACTCACGCTGGCGAGTTCTTTTTACGCTGGCGCTGGCGAGTTACTCACGCTGGCGAGTTCTTTTTTTTTTGGCGGGACAGAATTTTTGTAGGGTTATGGTTTATACGGGGACGAGTTGTCGCACTATCTGTAGTACTGGGACCGAAGAGTCCGGTAGTAGTAATAAAATGTACCGTACGAGAACACTTCCGGTTGGCCGCCATCTTGGATTATGACGTCACAACCGGAAATGACGTCACAAACCGGAAGTGACGTCACAAACCGGAAATGACGTCAAAAACCGGAAATGACGTCACTAATTAGCATATTGTAACTGATGACGTCATAATTACCCCCTTTTCCCTCATTTACCCTCATTTACCCTATTTACCCTTCTTTACCCCTTCAACATATCGAAAACACAAGAAAGTAGTCAAAGTGGTTGAGACTCCTGGTACAACAAAAGTTTATCGTTCTTTCGGTGATCAACCATATTCACTACCCGAAATATTCCTTTAACGTTCTCGATACCTGCGACGACCGCTGCGCTGTCTGTCTGTCAAGCCATAATCGCTTCTCAAAACAACATCATAAAACTTCACACGCAATAGAACGTAAACACCCCGAAGGCAACTCTCGTTTCAAACGTGTTTTTTATAGCCTCGTGTTTACGAGCTCTAATTACAGGCTGTGCCCAACACTGAACACAAGGCTATCATTACACAAAGCATGATTTGTTGCTCTACAGACCTAGTATCTAGCAAAAATATTCTAAGTCTGAAGTTAAAAAAAAAATTGGCGTGGATTTGGGGTCAAAACCAAAAATTTCCCTAAAAGATAGAATTCCATATCAGGAATTCTATCTGTAAGCTAGACAGAGTTTTGTTTCGCGCGGGCAATAAGTTATATAATTAAAGGAGCGAGCTCGGCAGCTTCTGAAGGTGCCGAACCACCTTTCTGAACCATCTTTTAAAGTTTGAAAAATATTTAAGAAAATAAACCAAAATAAAATGGTTCAGGCAAGCAATTAAAAAAATAGATTTTAAATTTTTGAGAGATAAAGCAATGTTTTGTACTTGCAAATTTTGAAAATAATAAATTTTGTAAAGTTAATTTACTGCATATGTGTTGTAGTAATTCATATGTTGGAAAGGGGGAGGGAGGGGATATAGGATCTGTGGGGCAAATTTTACCCCTTGCATAGTGCTGTACAAAGACAAAAAATGCATCTTTAAATATTTTTAATGTATTATATGTTTTCGTTTCTTAACTAAGCAATAAGTTGCTTCATTATTGCTTAAAAAGAAACGATAAACATATAACACTAAATATTATTAGATGCATTCTTCGTCTCCGTACAGTTCACTTTGTTTCATTTTATTAAAAAAAACAAGCAAAAGCGACAGCACAATTCTTCGTTCTCCAATCCTAAGAAGAAAAAAAAGAACAAAAAAAAAAACATGATTCAATACATGAAAACAAAACAAAGCATGCATAAAATAACACGAACAAAACAACTTACAGAATGAAAAAAAGTTTCACTATTTTTGACAGAGTTCTAAAAAGAAAAAAAATTCCAGAAATTTAACATAATAATTTAAAATTATCATTATTAAGACAATACAATAGTAACTACTTACATTCGACATCACCACTAGTAGGTGGAATGGGCCTCAAAGAAGCCCTGGTCGTCCGTATAACCGACGAGAATCTTACTGTTTTTCTCGCTGTCGGCGGAGGAGGTGGAAAACTAAATGTTGTTTCACCATCACCTCCATCTTCCAATAGTGGAGGAGGTGGAGGCAAAACAAAGGACGGCATTCTCCCAATTACGGGAGGATCCCGTGTCGGTAAGGGTGGTGGTGGCGTAGTACGAAAAGTCGTCATTGGAATCTCATATCCTGGTGGTGGTTCGTTTCCAATTCTACGGTAAACATTTCCTCCACCACCCTCACCACCACCACCACCACCACCACCACCTCGAAGTACAGGCTCCTCCGAAGGATTCCACGGGGCGAACTTGTTTAAGACCGTGTAAAACATGGTCCCACAAGCCGCCCCGAAAACAATCGCAAACGCAACATTTGCCACAAAGGCGAACATGGCTGAATGACTATCTGCACCAGAACGACAGATTCATACATTATTGTTTTAAATTCCATTTAGCTAAGAGACCAATCACGTTATTATTTTCAGTTGAGCTGTCCATTCAAGAAGCGTGTGAACGAACTAAGAAGAGATCGGACTTTGACAGACTACGTCACCTCTAGATCCCTAGACAAAAAAAAAACAATTTAAAGCTTACCTCCTCTCAGGCACCGCACATCACACATCGCTGGCACCTTTCACACGCCAGCACAGACACGAATTCTAAATTATCGTTTGCACCAACGTGCAACCCCATGCTCAAGGAGTCGCAGCACTGTAAAAATAGAAAAAGAAACAAAACACACAAAAAGAAAGCACATCACATAAAAAGAAATTAAAAGAAATAAAATGTAATAAAAGGTGAAAAAATGTGAAATAACCGTATGGCAAACGATAGTGTGGCAGATCACAAAGGCAATTTGCCCCGCTAATGGTAACTAGAAAAAAAAGAAAAAACTTAAAAACGAAAAATTTCAACCAGAATTATTTTGAAACAAAATTTGAAGTATAAAAATCTCTATCATACATCGATAATGTCCCAAAAAAATATTGGAAGAGCTCCTACGTCTTCCGCAGGAACAAAGCAAGGATCCCCTTGCTAAAAAGAAATTAAAAAAAAAATTTAAACTTTTTTAAATTCAAACGTAAGTCTGAAGGAAAACTAAATTTACTTCTTAACAACTTACTCACCAAACACCGTAGCACAAACTCAACAAATGGGAGTTTGCATGGAGAGGAATGAATAAGTGCGTCCATCACGCTCGGTGCCCAGATGCAAAATGACCCAAAATCGCGTCCTTCATAATCACCATTCCGCAAAAAAACTAGTGTTTTGCATAGCAACACGTGACGAAGGACAAGTTTCAACTCGCAAACAGACTCAAGGCTAACCAGAAAACGCGGTCAACTACTGTCCAAACCAACCAGCCAATCAGAATTGAGAACCATGGAGTTAATTTTTTCAAGACTCACAATCCTCGCCTGTGACGTAGTAAGCGGGGAAATTTCAGGGACTACGGCTCTCTAACACCCACAATGCATTTGGGGATGTATAAAAACCCTAGGCAGAGAGGAGAAAACCGTCACAACCAAATTTCCAAAAGACCAGTGAAGAACTCTCTCCCTCCGTTCGTCCAGGTAAGCCTGATTTATTTTTCAAAAAAATTCCTTAATTTTTACTTAATTCTCGTTCCCACCTCGATAAATACATGAGGTTAGACTTACATTTTTTTTTCTTCTTTATTTCTTATTTTAACAGATGAGAAAGGTATTTAAATATGGGCGACTACTTTAATTTTCTCGATTTAAACTTCTTCGATTTAGGCGGTGCTCACAAGCTACTAGTTACAGTCCCCAATAAATCATTATACGTACATATTCGCAGATACGAATTGAGTGATGAAGGTGTAATTCACCTTTTAAATGGAGTCAAAATTTCATTGCATGATTGGAGTCGTTTTCACGACCGTTTAAATTCTTGGCAATTTTTAACGAATCTACCGCAAACGTTGTACGATTCTGAAACTTTGAAAATTCACATTTCATTTCCAACTGAGTACGTTACTTTTGAAGCACCCACACGTGGTGGATGTGTGGTGATGTCAGAAACGCAATTTAGTAACCTAGCTCGTGCAGTTAAACTAATAAATAAATGGTTGTTTAACAGCGTAGACGTTCATTTCCGTTTTACCGAAACCTGATTTTGTTTTCTTTATATAGAAAAATGAGTGATTTCGTTCTGAATCTCGGCGGAAACATTCTTTTTAAGATAGATTACATAAATTCAAAAGTTCAACTAACGCGTTTTTCTGTAAGCGATGGGAAATACTCGATTCATGAGGAGCAATTCTTCCTAGTAACGTTGCACGAATGGCAGAAAATAGAACAATGTTTACCGTCTTTCATACAGGACGCAATAATTAATTTGCCGGGCGTGCCCACATTATTGTACCTTTCAAGCGAAGCGCTAGTTACATTAGACGAAGAGTTTATTTTTTTTTCTGATAACGGTTTAATTTCTTTATCCCTCAATCAAGTGACTATTTTAAAAGAAAACATGGACTTGGATTTCGATTAAATTTATACAGCACCAGGTTTCTCTTTGTGCTTTTGAAAATAATTTATGTTTTACTTTTTATTTTTTTAGTGTTTAACTGCGTTTCGTGCATGGCTAACCCTCTCCTACCCATAAAACCTAAACACAGCGTTCACCTTGGTCATAACATTTTCGTGCAGGTGTCAGAATTCAACAACAGTCTAAAAATCCACATTAGGAAATATAACCCAAACCCTGTTGGATATACTGCAACCGCGTACGGAATTTCGTTAAACCCTGATGATTTTTACCATATTAGTTCGTTGTTCCCGAGCTGGGTTCCAATTACTGAAGAATCTAGCCCCATGCAAGTGTTGATCGAAATACCAAAGTGTACGATCACGTGTTATTACAATCAACCTCAAAATCGTAACGTGATCAATTTTGCTAACGTGTACAGAAAATCGATCGACCTAACGGTGGACCAGTTCAAAGTATTGGTCGATTCAACTGACCAGATCTGCGAGTGGATACAACTGCTAACAACTCAAAACTAAAAAAAAAAAAAAAAAATGTTGTTTAATCGGAAACTGGACTACGTTGCAACTTGCAATGCAGTTACAATAAATGGACTATATTACATAAAGGAAATTTCGATCGTTGGTCAAGAAATTAAGCAACATTATATAGTCAAAATCCCAGCTAATGTGTTGAAATCTAGCTTGTCAGAAAAAGAAAAAAAAACCATCTCATATTTAGAGAGATTTATTTTGAAAAAAATCGTTAAAAACGAAACGTTTGACACACCGATTTTCATGGTTACAAATGAAATTAAGCGGTTGCAGTGTCTTAGCCCACGCACCTCATTTTTCGTTAAAGGAGATTCAAAATTAAAGGAGTATTTAGAAAAAAAATGTGGCGTCAGTTGTGAAGAGCTTCCATCCGATACACCCTTGGCTCCTTCTTACTGCGAATTGGATTGTTACCATTTTTGCCCACATCACGTCGCTTCTGCGTGCAGTTTTTTTAAAGCTAAATTTTATTTTAAATTCATAACTAGAGGGTAAAATTTTCCACCTATAAATACCTTTCTCCTTCCCCACCCGCCATCACAACGCATTCACCATGGAACACGTCACTCCAGCTGCGCCTGCTCCCACTACTCAACCACCCGATCACATCGCTGAAACTACCACCGACGAAACTGCATCAACCACGGCATCTCCAACCTCCAACGTCGGACCTTGCTTAAAGGCTGGTGGAAAGGAAAAACGTCCCCGCCCATATAAACGCAAGAAGAAAGACATCAACCAACCTGAGGTAGGAAAGCTTTACAATTGTTATGCCGTGGTAAAGCAAAGTACGAATGTCGTGATTGATAAGGCTATGATGTAGAATTGCTTGACAATATTTCAACACGAATTTGACATTGACGGATTTTGTGTGGGTGCTACGACGGACGCTATAAACGTTTTTATCCGATTTATAAAACCTGTGAATTTAGACGTTGTATTAGGACTATTGTCTACGGAATCGTTGAATCCTACTCACAAGATTGTGCCTTTGTCTTCCAAAACTAAACAAAAAAACTTTTTAATGAACATTTATCGAAACGACCATCATCCCATGGAATTATTGCTGATATCAGATCGTCATTTAGTCCCGTTCGAGTTACTGTTGCCGAACTTTATCGTTAGCCATAAAGACAAACAACTCGATCTCTCCGATCCTTTCTTGTTAAAATATGCGGGCAACTTCCCTTACATCGCCGCCCGTGTAGCTAATATCCAACCTCAGTATTCGCCACCTAAAGATGTAGATGATGAAATGTAACGCAAATGCTTGATAAATAAAAAGCAAAATTGTGTCAATGATAAACCTGTAAATTTATTTATTTATTTGTATTTCTATCATTACAAGATCAATGTTTTCTCCCTCAGTTCCATTTTTCTTTGTTCTGAAGAAAAATGGACTTGGATTATTAAATAAAAAAATGTAGTTCTCTTAGACCTATAAAAGGGAGGTCCCTTTAACGTCCAACCTCACACTAACCATGGATTTATCTCTGAAACACCCCTCGAATCATATCGTGGTAGGACCGAGCGGTTCGGGCAAAACTACGTTAGTATCTAAATTAATCGTTAATGCTGAAAAAGTTTTTAATCCTGTTCCTACTTCAGTTACGATCTGTTACGGGGCTTGGCAAGACGCTTACGAACGCTTAAAGTTAGAATGCAAACTTCCAATTACTTTTATTGAAGGATTTGATAAAGACATCTACGAGTCGGTGCCTTCAGGTGCCATTTTATGTCTCGACGACGTCGCGCACCAAGCAAAATCCGACCTCTTGACTGACGCGTGGGTAAAGGGCGGACATCACAGAAATTTGACTCAGATTTTAATATGTCATAACCTATATCAGAAAAATCTCCGTACCGTAAACCTCAATAATCATTATTTCTGGTTATTCAAAAATGCGCGCGACGTGGGGCAATTGCGACACCTTTCCGTTCAAATGGGCCTTCCCCCCTCGTTTCTAGTTAGCGTATATAGAGAGGCTACGGCCGACGGAAGGGGCTATTTGCTCATCGACTGTCGACCCGACACCGCCGATCACTTGCGTTTCAGAAGTGACTTGTTCAAAACGCCGCTGATTGTGTTCATCCCTAAAGATGTCAAAACGTCGCGTTAGGGATTATCTGCCAGTGTTGTCCCTTCTCGCCTCTCGCAAAGTCAAGCCTCACGTGAAAAAAACTTTGTTAAATTGTGCAAATATCCAAGATATAATCTGCGCAGTAGCGTTGAATTTATTGCGTGGAAACATCGAACTGAGCCAAGCTTTAAAATCTAAACTGAAAA
The DNA here is from genome assembly GCA_023313725.1 of Lithobius niger. Lineage (NCBI taxonomy): Eukaryota > Metazoa > Arthropoda > Chilopoda > Lithobiomorpha > Lithobiidae > Lithobius > Lithobius niger. The sequence goes on along the minus strand of JAHWFP010067911.1, from coordinate 83,213 downwards.
AATACAAGAAAACTCTGCTGGTAATCTCAACTAAAAACTGTTCTCGTGCGAAGAAAACTAAAAATATTTCTAAACTTCAAACGGGTGGTTTTTTCCCTCTCCTCGCTCCATTATTAGGAGCTGTCGCGGCTCCTCTAATCAACGCAGTGAGTGGATTGTTAGCCAACTAACAAAACAAACAAGCAATCAAAATAAAAGGACGATCATGTTTCGCAAAATGCAACTAGTTCCAATGGGTGATGAGGCTACGACGCTCGCTGCGCCCACTCCTCAGTCCTCCAACGTCTTGACCAAATCACCGTACGTTAGACCTTTAGGCAATCTAGATGTAGCGATGCGTGATGTGCTGTCAAATCCCGAAATAGACGATTATTCCAAGGCTAGGTTATACACGCAAACTTTGCAAAGGTTTTTAGAAATTAATGATAAGTACGTGGCTGAACCTCTACGCGTGTTAATGTCTTCGATTAGTGCGCCGACCACACCGTCGAACGTACCCACTCCCTCTTCTTCCGTCGTTCCTTCTACCCCCAGCGGTACTACGCCCGAACCCGCTTCGTCGTCTCAGAGCAGCAGTTTTTCTCCATCCACGCAGCCTCCACCGCCCGCGGCGGTGGAGGCTGCCCCCACCCCTACCCCTCGCGGGGGGCGCCGCGAAGCGCGGCGCAGGGGGGCGGCGGCGGCGACGTCAACGTTGTTGGATTGGAGCGGTGACGAAGAGAAGGATGTAGGTGAACGTTTACCTTACAACGAACCTACAAAGAGGGACCCTAATATATTTTTTGTCCCCGATAAATACAGAGGTCGAATTAAACGTTATTTAGACGAAGGTCGCGTTTTGTTCAATCCCATGGGAGAAGTCGTTCATCACGAAACGGGCGTGCCCATTCCAGGCTCGAACGTTGTACAATTAATTCATGCACGAATCTCGGATAATAAAAGTTTCCGCCAGAAGATGTCGACTGAGCCAGGCTGGAATTACATGAGCGACCTGATACCTAGAAAGAGTTATTTGAGGCATTCCGCGGGCATTACTTTACCGACCCCCCCTCCCCTCTCTCGCTCATTAGCTTTACAAGCTTCTCCCGTGTCATCCTCTAGCGATCATGAAACTTCGCTCGGGGCAGTCGGCGGGCGCAGTCGTAAAAGCCAAAAAAGGACTTCCAGCTGGAGTAGCGAATACTTTTAACGACCTTTTGACCAGACTGTATTATTCTCACGATGATCCCGCCTCTTACGGTGGCGTGACTCGTTTGTATAAGCGTGCCAAGGACATTGATTCTAGAATTACTCTCGCTTTCGTCAAGCGGTTTTTAAGTGGGGAGGAGACGTATTCTTTATTCAAGCCTGCGGTCAGGAAGTTTAAACGCAATAGAGTGATGTTAAGTGGCGTTAATGATACTTTGGCAGCGGATCTCGCTGACGTGTCTAATCTCGCACCATTTAACGATAACTTTAATTTTTTATTGGTGGTTCTTAACGCCTTTTCTAAATACTTGTGGGTTAGACCAATAAAGAAAAAGGACGCTGTTTCGGTTTCGACGGCATTGCGTGATATTTTGCTCGACCCGAGGGCTTCTAACGTTAAGCTATTTTTTACCGATTCTGGGGGCGAGTTCCATAACAGGATGGTTGGACAGCTGCTACGACGGCACGACATCAAGCAATATTCTACCAGGAACGAGGATATAAAATGTTCCATAGCGGAACGAGTTATAAGATCGCTACGCGATCGGATTTCTCGTCATTTGCATAAAAACAATACAATGAGATTTATCGATGTCCTGCCCTCAATTGTTAGTTCGTACAACAATAGTTTCCACAGAAGCATTAAAATGACTCCTTCTCGAGTAAACAAAGTCAATACGGGTCAGGTTTACGTTAATCTGTAGGGAGGTGGGTTTCGAACCGGCGATCCCGTGAGAATGGCTTTGAAAACTCACATTTTCACTCGCGGTTACCGTCCAAAATGGACTCAAGAAGTGGTGTATGTGAGTGGGAGAAACGTAAAACATCCCATTACAACGTTTACCGTTAAGGATTGGTTAGGCGAACCTATTTTAGGCACGTTTTACAAACAAGAGCTGCAAAAAGTTATCGAGCCTACTTCTTATAAGATCGAAAATGTGCTTAAAACCAGGAAAAAAAAGGGTGGTGGTGGGACTGAGTACTACGTAAAATGGGCGGGTTACCCACTGAGTATGGCTAGTTGGGTTTCGGACCTCGAGCAGTTACCATGACTGACGATATTTATTTAACACTTCCGAGCAACGCCTCCTTGGAACTGTTTCCTAAAAATACTCTGCAGAAATACACCACGCATTTGGCAACGCCTTTGAATCTGTCACGCGACTACGAAGTCGCACTCTCTGAAATATCATTTCCAAATAACATCAACAAAGATTCGGCTATTATTTTAAAATCGGCGGAAGAAGAGGCTAGAATTCTTGAGTATTTTTTTACGGAGCGACGAGAACGAAATTTGCCTGGGGATCACCTTTCTCCCGTAAAAAGTACGGCTATTTTACCTTCCACTAAAGGTTACAAGCGGTACTCCAGTTACAAGGAATTAATGCAACGCATCAATCAAGACATTAAAGATATTAAAAAACAACTGCCTGACGACGACCCCCTGAAAGCTTCCGACGAGCCTCGTTTGGTTTATAATGACACTACGTTTACGTTTTCGGTTCATAATTTTGTAAATGAAGAAACTTACGTCAGACTTTATTTAGGTCCAAAATTAGCTTCGCGTCTTGGCTTCGCTAAATTTGATACAGGGGTTCCGGAAACTCACCAGTATACTGTTGAAACTTTAATTCCAGTGCTTGAACAACCCAGTACTCCTGTCAGTAGTGTTTACGTTTACACAGATTTGATACAGGCTAATCACGTAGGTGATCATCTCGTCCCATTGTTGAGAATCGTGCCCGTTCGAGGACAGCCCGGTGAAATTTGCAGTCAAGAATTTTCACGTTTGCATTATTATCCTATTCAGAAAGAATCGTTTCAATTCGTTGAAATTGTTTTGGCCGATGATGCTGGCAGACCTATTGAGTTTGGAGATTATGGAAGAACGGTCGTAGTGCTGCACCTTCGTAGAAAAAAGGTCGGTCCGCAAGTATAAGTAGGTGCGTCCCTCCCCCCTCCCTCACATACCTAGCACGACCAAGATGAGAGCTGGAAGCTGCTGCCCGTATACCCAATATTATCAAGAACAGGCGGGGGGGAATATACCCGTTTACTACGGACGTTATGGTAGTCAAACGGGTCACGGTTTAGGCCAGATTTTGAGCAGTCTGGGGCGGATGGCTATGCCGTTTTTAAATGGGATAGGCAGTTTTTTAGGAAGAACCGCGCTTTCTACGGGTGTTGGAATTGGTTCCGACGTGCTTGGTGGTAAATCGTGGAAAGAATCTTCTCGTGACAGGTTTAGAGAAGCTGGTCATAGCGTCATGAGCGAAGTAGGTAGGAGGTTACAACAACGAGGAAGAGGACGGAAACGTAAAAGAAAAGCTTCTAAAACTAAAACTAAATGTTGTAAAAAAAGACGAAAGAAATCTTCTACTCTTAAAACGGCCCTTGATTAGCAACTATAAAGCCTCCTGCCTTTCCCCCTCATCCCTCACTTTCCTCCAGAATCGTCACTATGGCATACGTTCATCCCAATTCTTGCGAGTGTCTATTGAACAATTTGGATTTGTTCAGCGTCAGCCCCGTTCAGTTGTCTGTACAGGCCACTAAACTAGTGGAATACAGACCGGTTGCAACATTAGGCTTAAATCAAGTCATCGATTTCTACGTTCCTGGTTCTGAAGATTACATCGATTTGTCTCAAACTTTGATTTACCTGAAGGTGAAAGTTGTCAAATCTAGTGATGGCTCTGCATACACGGCCGCTGAGAGTCAATTAATGTGTCCTGTCGATTTACTTTTACACGCATATTTTTCGCAAGTTGACATTTCCCTGAACGGTAAATTAGCAACTGGTACAAACGACCACTACGGATACAAAGCGTTTTTAAAAACTGTTTTAAGTTATGGTGATGAAGCGAAAAAAACGCAATTGGAGTCGTCGCTCTTGGCACCCTACAATACTCGGAGGACTAAAGCTGCTCAGGGAGCTGAAATTGATCTCATAGGGCGAGTCAGTCACGATTTGGTAAATCAACCTCGTCTACTACTGAATAATACAGAATTAAAGTTCAGATTCGTGCCGCAACGTCCCGAATTTTGCATGTATTTAACCGCTGATGGTGTAACCGCCAATCATTCGCCCGTCATCGTTCCAGTGGATGCCGCCCTCTATATTAGAAAGGTCACTGTAGCTCCTTCTATTTTGGTGGCGCACGCTAGGACACTCAGTACCGTCTCGTCAGCCAAGTATCCTTACAAAAAATCTATTTTCAAGAGTAAATACTTTGTTGCAGGGTACGCGTAGTGCTACTATTGACAATATCTTTAATGGTGATGTTCCGAGTCGAGTTATCTTTGGATTAGTAAAACATGCGGCCTTTAACGGTGTTTATGCTAACGACCCTTTCTTTTTCGAACATTTTGGTTTGTCGTCGCTGACGTTGTCCGTTGATGGAGTGACTCATAATTCTAAACCGTTAATTTGTGATTTTCCGAACAATAAATATGTGCAAGCTTACATGAGTTTATTCGAAGGTCTGGGAATTCAATACCATAATCAGAGTGTTGCTATTACTTACGAAGATTTCAAATCGAATGGAAAAACTTTATTCTGTTTTGATTTGAGCGCAGATGGGAACTCTAATGATCCAACTCATATTTCGTTAGTAAACAATGGCATTGTGCGCGTTGATTTGCAATTCTCCGGTGATTTGGCTCAAAACGTTACGGCTGTGTTTCTGGGTGAGAAAGAATCGTTACTTGAGGTTGACGAGAAACGAAACGTGCTTTCGACAGAATGAACACTAAACAAATAGATGATATCTTGCGTCCATTGTGTAAAGATTTTATTGGTGTTTTTCCATCCGACCGTTTGCCCGAAGGGAAAGGGTGGAGCGTTATTAACTTGGATAACTCTGATCAACCTGGTAGTCATTGGGTTGCTTTAGGCACGTGCGAGTACTTCGATTCCTTCGGATTGTTACCCCTTACTGACACTTTACTACAACATTTAAAAAAGAAATGTATTGTTAACGGATGGTGGTACAATACTGTGAAACTCCAAGATTTTAATACTAAGACTTGCGGTCATTTTTGTATTTATTATATTTTAAAACGTTGCGAAGGGGTTTCACCTCTTCAAATTATTAACTTTTTAAGTGCTATACCTGATGTTGAACATTTTGTTTATGATTATGTGAATAAACTTGTGTAATTTTTTATTTTATTTTATTTTATTGATTGTTTGTTTGTTTTTCTTTTGTATTTTCTGTAGACGAAATGATGCATACTTGCGAACAGTGTGGGAAGTCGTACGCGACCAGACAGCTTTTGGCACGTCATACGAGGGCCTTCCACAATCGTAACCACGTTTGTGGAGTGTGCCAGCGTTCCTTCGTTAACGATATCAATTTGCGACGACATGCCAGGACTCACCTAGTCACCTGCCCGGTTTGCAGATTAACGTTTACGACGCACGATGCTTTCCTGCATCACAGCGTGGAAGCTCACACCATCCGACCACCAGAACCACCCGTGTTTCGAGAGAGTGCGTCTGCGTTCAAGGCATACTTTAAGAGGTTTGCGTATACTGTTACTAACGATACGCGTGACGTACGTGACTATTTAGAAAACGTTAGGGGACACCTTTTATCATTATTCAATGATCTGCTCCTACAGCTTGGTCAGTTTAAATTTTTACTGTGTGTTAATGTTATTTTAGAAAAGATTCGTTTCGACGGAGAATTTGAGCGTATGCCTGTTTATTTATGTAGCAGTATGCATAGGGTGTTATCTTCAGACTTTTTAAATGAAGAATTACTTAGTGCCATTGGTAGGATTCTCGATCAATTGGACACTTTTCAGAAACACGGGTCTGGTTGGGTCGTTTTCAGGATAAATGGGTGTGATGTGCACGTTGGTAGATATGTCCCTTTAAGCGGTGGATGTGCACACGTAGGGATTGACAAACATTTACGTGATAAATGCGCTGTTGTGAACGTTTTGTGTGATGACAATAAATGTTTCGTATTTTCGGTTTTGGCAGCGCTTTATCCCGCAAACAATAATCACCGCAGACTAAGCCATTATCGAAAATATGTCTCAGCGTTGAACTTGGATGGCATATCCTTCCCAACACCAGTAACTGAAATTATGAAGTTCGAATCTCAAAATAATTTGTGTATTTTTTTGTATGGTTACGAAGACCAAAATGTTTTCCCAATTTATATGAGCAAACGGACAAATTGTCGTGAAGTTAAGCTGTTATTGGTTAACAATAGTCATTATTGTTGGATTAAAAATTTCAATAGGTTAGTACATTCAGACGATAAGAGAAACGTGTGTCACTATTGTTTCTCGTATTTCCGTTCCAATCAGGTTCTGGTTGAGCATCTCAATTTGTGTAGAACGTTTGATCCTCAACAAGTCGAAATGCCTACTGTGAAACCTTACATGGAGTTTACGAATTACGATAAACAATTGCCCGTTCCTTACGTCATGTATTTAGACTTTGAGTCGATACTTTCTAAAATTGATTCGTGTAAACCCGACCCCTCGGCCTCTTTTACCTACAAAACGAGTTTGCACCAACCGAGTGGTTATTCTTACGTTGTGGTTGCCTATGATGGTAGCGTTTATTCGCATAGGGTGTTTCGAGGCGAGAATTGTGTTGAAGACTTTTTTTCGCATTTGGAAATCGTTTATGATGAGATTGAAGCAATTAAAGGACGAATGCGTCCTTTAGTACCTGAATATGCGTGGATGTTGGATTATGCCGACGCAACACATTGTCACATTTGCGGTAATTTGTTCAAAGTTGGTGACATCAGGGTACGTGACCATTGTCATTTGAGCGGTAAATATAGAGGTGCAGCTCATAATTCGTGTAACTTAAAGTACAGGTTTAAAACCTATTTCCCTATTTTCTGTCATAATTTAAAATCGTACGATAGTCATTTGATCGTGAGGAGTTTGTCTTATTTTAAAGACAAGAATATTTCCATCATTCCTCAAAATACTGAGAGGTTCACCGCGATACAGGTTGGAAATTTTAGGTTTTTAGATAGCTTTCAATTCCTGTCAGCTTCGCTGAGTACACTGGTTGACACCATAACTGATTTTCCATTAATGCGAAAAGTCTTTCCCAATTCTCACGCTTTGTTGACTCGAAAAGGTGTGTATCCTTATGTCTATTGCGATTCGTTCTTGAGATTTGACGAGACTAGTTTGCCTCCCAAAGAAGCCTTTTACTCTGATTTAACTAACAGCCATATTACGGACGAAGAATACGCTTACGCTTCTAGGGTTTGGAGTGAAACGAATTGTCAGACTTTAGGTCAGTATCACGACATGTACGTTTTGGCTGATGCTGTACTTTTAGCTGATGTGTTCGAACAGTTTCGAGCTCTTAGTTTGAAAGAGTACAATTTAGATCCTTGTCATTTTTTCACTCTCCCAGGATTGAGTTGGGAAGCTTCGCTTAAAATGACTGGTGAGCGGTTAGAATTGTTACAAGACGTAACAATGTACAATTATTTTACTTCGGCCATACGTGGTGGTGTTAGTATAATTTCAAAGTGCTGCGCTCGAGCTAATAATCCTTTAGTACCGAATTACAATCCTGGCATTGAGCGCAGTTACATCATACATATAGATGCAAACAATTTGTACGGTTTTTGTTTGTCTATGCCATTGCCTTATGCACATTTTATGTGGTTTTCCGAACGAGAATTGGCTTCTCTTAAATTGAATTCTTTGCCTCCTTGCATACTTAAGGTAGATATTGAATATCCTGATGAGTTACACGATTTACATAGTGATTATCCTTTGGCTCCCGAACATGTCTTGGTGACTGAGAGTATGTTGTCTCCCTTTAACAAGATGCAAGTTGTTAAACAAGGACCTTACGTTCCAGGCCGAAAATTAGTTCCACATTTGATGGAACGTAAGGAATATATTTGTTACTACAAAAATTTAATGTACTATGTTTCGAAAGGGCTTAAAGTCACCAAAATTCATTCTGGCATTAAATTTACCGAGAAAGCTTGGTTGGCTCCGTACATTAATTTTAATAGCCAGAAACGAAAAGAGTCGAAGAGCGAGTTTGAGCGTTCTTTCTGGAAATTAGCAAATAATTCGATATTTGGTAAGTCGGTTGAGAATGTAAGGCGGTACATAAATGTGAAAATCAGTACTAACGAAAAGAAATCTCTTAAATTGATGAGCAAGTCAAATGTCGAGTATTTCAATATTTTGAAGGATGATCTTTTGTTGTTTAAAATGCGTAGACAGACTGTGGTTTTGAACAAACCTGTTTTTATTGGTTGTGCTGTTTTAGAATTAAGTAAGCTAACCATGTACTCACATCATTACGATTACATGTTAGACAAGTACGGTAAACGTTGTAGATTATTGGGGAGCGATAGTGACAGTTTTTTTTACGAAATCAAGACTGACGATGTGTACGCTGATATGGGTCAGTCTTTACATCTTTTTGATACTAGTTCTTATCCATCCGACCATCCTCTTTACTGTACCGATAACAAAGCAAAACCAGGGTTTTTCAAGGATGAGTGTAATTCGTTCCCTATAGAGGCGTTTATTGGTTTAAAGAGTAAGTTGTATTGTTATACTTGTAACAATAATGTGAAAAAAGTCGGAAAGGGAGTGCAACGGTCTGTTTTGCAGGGTACTGTCACGTACGATCATTATCGTAGATGTCTATGTGATCATGAATATTTTTCTTTCGAGCAAGCTAGTCTTAGATCTTACCTCCACGAGGTATATAGTATTGTTCAAAATAAATTAGCATTGTCTGTTTCTGATACGAAAAGGTACGTGGACGGTACTGGTTTGGATTCATTGGCTTACGGACATTGTTCGTTACGGCACAACTGATGAGTATCCTATATATTACGACAATTATGACTGCTTTTTTTAAAGTATGAAACTTGTTTTTTCGTATTATTTTAGGGTATTTTTTTTGGTTGTAAATATTCATTTTATTTCTTGTTTTGTCAAACAATCTTTGTTTTAACTGGTTATGGTTTCTTCTTGTTTGTATATTTGGTTCATGGGAGTATTAAAAACTGCATATAAAACCTTGTTTTCGTGGTCTCGTGTTATTTCTTTGTTAGGAGCCATTAAGCATGGATCTGCATGATGATGAAGTTGTTGATGGAGGTGATTTGACTAAAATAGAACAGGCTATTTATTCCGCAATACCTAAAATGTACAGGTTTTATATCTCACATCAGATACGACGTATACAATCACGTAAGGATGTACTTGGTTGGACTAAGCAACAAGAACTTCTTTTTAATAGTAACGTAGTTGCTGGTAGTAATATTGTGGATCTTATGGTGCGCTTGTGTCCACATATGAAAAGGGAAGCAAAACCCATTGGATTTGACCTGTTATTATTAGGACTTTCAGAGATTGATCCTCCTTATTTTGCTCATAAGACTTTGTAACTCATATAAACTGGGAATGAAAAGGAATTGGCTCATTTGGTCTCGACCTGTTGACATGGACGTGTATCGCCTGTTACTCGATGCTGCGAGACATCCTTGGTTCTTTAAGACATTTTTATTTTTGTTTTTACTGTTAAATTCAGTAATGTTGACTATGGACTTTGTACGTTTTACTCCACACACTGTTGAAGAGTACCGATTTGTGTCTTCTTTATGTTCCTTCGAAGAAATTGTGAAATGTAAAACTGAGAGTTTGATATCAACTAATTTTCTTTTATTTTCTTCATGTGATAGTACTAATGTGTACGCTTATTTTGACAGAAATGGTACCATCCTTCCATTTTCGTTTGACGAATTCGAGAACATGTTCATACATGCAAAGTCAATACTTACCTTGTAATTTGTTTGTGCCACTGAATAAAATGACGTGTTGTGTTTAAAATGGTTTCTGAGTCCATTTCTTTTTGGTAACTTAAATCCTGTAAAAGTCTCAATCAGTTTGACAACTTTCAGGTGTTTTCAATATATTAGAGGGGTAAAGAAGGGTAAATAGGGTAAATGAGGGTAAATGAGGGAAAAGGGGGTAATTATGACGTCATCAGTTACAATATGCTAATTAGTGACGTCATTTCCGGTTTTTGACGTCATTTCCGGTTTGTGACGTCACTTCCGGTTTGTGACGTCATTTCCGGTTGTGACGTCATAATCCAAGATGGCGGCCAACCGGAAGTGTTCTCGTACGGTACATTTTATTACTACTTCCGGTACCCTACTGTCTAGATCCGCAATGCTAACGAAGTACTATATTAGAAACTTTTTTGAGTAACGTTTACCGGAAGTAGGTCCGAATTTCTGAGTTGTTTTTGATATTCCGAGTTAATATTAAGAGGTAATCCAATGGTAATCCAACGTATAACGAATAATACTAGATATTCCGAGATATAACAGTCTCAGTAATCCATAGTTTCTTTATTTTGTAATCGACGTCTGCAAGTAATCCTATGCATATTATTTTGACTAGTTCACACCTACACTCGTTTGTTAATAATAATAAAAAAAAATTATGAGTCTGTAAAAAGGCCCAGAATTTTTCGATGAATTTACAGTGGCGGATACTCAAGGTAAATGGATTGGTCTAAAAACTTATCAACCCTTCCCCATTCGCCCCCACCCGTCCTCCGTTCATAAACATTGACTCCTTTAGGATACTTTTAGACTGGAGGAAACCACCAAAGGGGCGAAACAACGGGATAACTCCCTCTCCTTCCCCTACCGATCACCCCAACCTGAGCATCTGATTGGAAAAACACACCTTCGTCGGAAACAACGTAAACGGAATGAAGTACCAAAAAAGGCGTAAAGAAAAAAGATAAGCTAAAAAAGGTGTTCAGAATTACAGAAAAAACGGCATCGTGTCAGAAATTACTACTACCCCCCCCCCCCCACACACCTTCAGCTCATATTTTATTTTGTCTTCAATGCACCGCCTGCCATGATAGTGAGAAAATGCCTAGTTCTCCCAATGGTTTCTAGAGGGCACTAAAGGTTGAACATTTTCTGATCACGCTTTTGTACTAGGGAGAAAGTACTTTACATCCTGGGTCTAATTTGACCTTTTTAGGTAACTACAGATTGACTGGTAAATAATTGCTAATGCAAATTATACTACTTAGTGAAAATTATAGCGCCTACTTACTCAAACATGGATCCCTTTACGTGTAGTGGAGTACCTAGCCCCTAGATGGTTTGGTAAAAATAATCCTGCTATTACAGCTAACTTTAGCCCCCTATCTAGCCTTTGTTTTAACTAAACCCATTTTTGTATTGAATAACTTAAAGATCTAAGAAGTTTCAAAGTGAAATTGTTGCTCTCCTCTCTCCGTAGCCTCAGCAGTTGAAAACTGCGTAAAAACAAATAATTCCACTTTTCATTTTACCAGGAGTGGCATAAAGAAAATTCGTCGAGACTCCAAGATAATTGTAGCCCATGTTCCACCACTTTTCAGAGTCCTGACCCCCATGCGACCAGTTGTCGAACGAGTGACCGTTTTTACTCTTGTAAAACGTTCGTTACAAATTACAATATGTGGGTTTTTTCCTAATTTAAGTGAAAATATCCCTTGTGCTGCAAATAGTCTAATCGAGTATTAATTCACAAACACTGGGATTTAAACGAACTTAAAGCCAGAAAGGCTTTTTGCTTCTCAAGTCAAGGACGACTGAAATAGAAATTGAGTTTTGTTTGCCACCTGACTCCACACCAGTCTCACACTTGCCAGGAAATTAAAGCAATTTCAATGCAATGCAATTTCAATTTCAATGCAATTAGCAATGCTTCGTTAAAATAAGATTTTTACAATGCTCTAGAATAAAATAAGAATCAACTGCTCTAGAGCCAGTAGCGAAATCTGTTGCTTATCTCCCAAACGGCCTTGCGCAAACGGTGAAATACAAAGCGGCCTTATAACATGGATACTCCTACGTCATTTATAAGCCCCTGGTTTTACTTAGTAGATGTGGATGCATCATAGGCTACTCCTCAGGTTTAGTTCCACTACTGTTTTCCCTATTCTGAAGGCAAATAGCTGTTTTTTTCTGATGTTATTACAGGGTTGCTATTTTTGTATTATAGGTTAGGTGAAGTTCTGTCAGTTGAAAACTAGAAAGTAGATTTGTATTAAACTGTAGTGTACTTGGCATAATGAAGAGATAAACAAGTGTTGTGTAAGCTACAACTGAAGAGACAGTTTACTTCCTGTAGCCAGCTGTTAAATAGTACTTTACAGTCATGTAACAGGAAGTATGGCATAGTGACAATTACAATATAAGCTAGCCTAATAGAGTTAGTTATGGAAAACTAGGATGGTTAACAAAATAGAACCTAACTAGAAAGCGGCCATTGTAACGACACGAATAAACGTAGCCTGTTTTTTTTTTCGTTTCTGGGGATAAACAGGTGTAGTTCTGCAGAAAATGCTGGTTCAACGATTTCTGCAAATTCCTAACGTTACGGTGTTCCATTCTCGGGGCTTTTACTTTAAGGTTGTACGTTTTGATGAAGGTGTGCAGGGTAATTCAAACAAAAAGTCCGAACTTATTTAGAAACCCTACATAAAAAAATAAAAATTGAAAACAGGGTAATGTGTCCATTCACAATGTGTCCATTCACGCTATTGCAAGGGTGATCATTGTGCAATAGGGTAGGGTTTCTGGTGGGGGGAGGGAGGGGGGGGGGGTCACAACATTACCTGAATTCACCACAGCAACCATCGATTGCATGACCTAACCAGACAACTATGTTACTTGTGACAGTCGTGGGATTCGACCTGGTATTCTCTTGGTTTGGAGACGACGATGCAAATTCGCGGATGATTCCAAATTGAAACATAAAATAATATCCTCATCAGAAATCACAATTTTTCAAGGCCAAATAGATGCACTGTACTTTTGGTCACATGATTCGCACATGCCAATATGCCCATCAAAAACCTGCATCTTGAACTTTCGAACAAACCCACGACCAGAATATTTTTGGGGCTACGAAAAAAAAGTCCACAAGGCCACATGTATAGTTTTCCTTATAAATCGTACGATATCATCCCGTTGTCCTATTATTTACCTACCATTATTTTTAACATTAGTTCGGCCAATCCTAGAATATTCGTAGAGCTTTAGTTCCCACAATACATTAAATATCATACAGCCATTGAACAAGTTCAGCGAAGGTTCACTAAAAATGTGGAAGGCTGCAAATACCTTTCGTATGAAACTAGACTAATGAGACTAAATCTACATTCCCTTTGGTGGAAGCTCACTAGAGGAAATATAACTTTATATAAAATACTTAGATTCGACTTCGGTGGCCCAACACTCAAACAACGATTTAACTTACAACTTACTTCGGTCATTCGTGGACACCCCTTTAAAATTCGTAGACTAATTATGCACAAATCAACAGCCAAAAGCTTCTATACTTATCGGCTCATTCACATTTGGAAATTTTTCCCTGAACAGGTAGTTACAGCACCCAGTATCAACATTTTCAAAAGCAATCTTGACCGGCATGTTGAATTAGACACAAACAGGCAATATTCCATTTACACCGAAACTCTTTAAAGAACGTACAAACAAGTAAGTTCACATTATTTTACATACCGGTATCTAAATTTTAGTTTAACTTCATCAATTTGACCCAATAGTGGAATTATACACATTAGACGTTATTACTTGTTATTACTAGTAGGCTAGTATATTATTGTATAAAAGATCTTCCATCCCAAATTATAAAATATTGGGAATATTTTGTTACTAGTTTTCAAGTCAAACCTGATATGAACTCTCACAGTTGTACCGTAATTTATGAAACAATATACGTACGTATAAATTTTTTTGCTCACCCAAGTTGGGTATTATACAAAAATCCAAAACACACCATAAAAGACAAAATTAAAAAGATAGATGAGAATCCAAAAGAGAAGTTAATAAACAGTAGAGTGACTGCAGACAGGAGGACTGCAACCACGCTTCAAAGAAAGCTCAAAGGAAGTCACGCTGTCACACATCACGCTCGCTGTTGGCAGCACATTCCAATGTTTGATAGTGTCAGGGAAGAAAGTGCGGGTAAAAAAGTTCCTTTGGCATTGAAACAACTTAATCTTTCTGGGATGGTCATGACGTCCAAGGTAGTCAGGGTGGCTCATAAAATCCATAGGATTCAAAATTGTATCACCAGTTGCCACCCGGAACAGGAGAGTTAATCTATGCTCCAGCCTTGTTCTCTCCAAAGTGGTCCAGCCCAGGTCGCCCATTAAACCAGTGACACAAACGTCCCGTGCCCAAGTACGGTAAACCATCCTTGCAGCTCTTCTCTGCAGCCCTTCTAAAGCCACAGCCTCAGATCCCGTTGGATGCCAAACAGCAGAAGCGTAGCTGAGGTAGGGTCTAGCAAGCATGTTAAAAAGAGTTTTCCTCACATCGACAGTCATATCCCACATTACACGACTAATAAACCCAGTTTGATTGACTACCTTCGTCAAAACACAGTGAATGTGACTGGACCAGGCCAAGTCGGCAGACAAGAGAATCCTAAGATACTTAGTTTCGTCAACCTGCCTGATCTGTACATTTCCAACTTTGTAAACTACATCACAAAGATTACCAGTCTTATGGCTCACAGGCATGAAAACAGTTTTGCTGGGATTCATGCACATGCCCCATTTATCGCACCACTGTTCCATCACGACAATGTCCCCTTGCAGAATTTGAATGTCAGCAAAGGATGAGATGCGCCTGGCCACTCCACAGTCATCCACAAACATCGCGCTGTCCGACCGAAACTGGCTGGGGACATCATTCACATAAAGAATAAACAACAAGGGCCCAATCACAGACCCCTGCGGCACCCTCGAGGTAACGGGGACCTCTGCAGACTTCACACCCTCCAGCTGCACAAACTGTGAACGACCAGTAAGGAAAGCCCCAATCCACATCAACACTTCCTGGCTAAAACCAAACGACTGCAGTTTTGAAAGTAGAAAACCATGAGGCACCTTGTCAAAAGCCTTCGAGAGATCAAAAAACACAACATCAGTAATACCCCCTTCATCCATGGTTTTAGCAAGTCTGTGAATAAAGCTGGCTAACAACAACTCGCAGGATCCTCCCTTCCTGAAGCCAAATTGCTTAGTACTGAGCAGTTCATTTTTCGTTAAATAGTCCGCCATAGCCCTAGCAATAATGTGTTCCAATATTTTGCAGGGGATACAAGTAAGAGAAACAGGCCTATAATCCTTAACATCATTCTTCTTACCAGATTTATGTATTGG
Source organism: Lithobius niger (assembly GCA_023313725.1). Classification (NCBI taxonomy): domain Eukaryota; kingdom Metazoa; phylum Arthropoda; class Chilopoda; order Lithobiomorpha; family Lithobiidae; genus Lithobius; species Lithobius niger. The sequence goes on along the minus strand of JAHWFP010067911.1, from coordinate 67,780 downwards.
TGTAACTGCAGCCAGTCATTAGGAATTTGCCCAGAATGAATAGATTGCACAAAGATAGTACACAAATACCGTGACACAACTGCTGGGGCAAGCTTTAGCATTTTGACAGTAACATAATCAGGACCGCACGCTTTCGAGTTGGGTTGCTTCAGAATATAACTCTCAATGCCCTCTGGCCGAATATGAATATTAGGCATAAGACAAGGCCGTGTAGCGACACTTCCATAGCCAACAATATTAACATCCTGCAAAGGATTAAACACAGATTGGAAAAAATATGTTGAAAGTATTTGCCTTATCTACAGGCTCGGATGTACAGTAGCTGTCACCATCAAGAGGAGGAACACATGAGCTGTCCTCGCGAAGAGATTTATTGTATCGCCAGAACAACTTTGGGTCTGTCTTCAATTTTCTACCAAGGTTAACATGGAAACTCTTCTTGGCCTCTACCAAAACTTGTTTAGTCTCTTTGTGGACAGCCAGCAAGTAACTGTCACCCTTGTGGAACCGCCAAGCTCTTTTTAGATGCCTCAGTGATGACTTAACTTTCCTGGTTACCCAAGATTTGTCCTTACTGGGTGTAAAATGATACATAGGTACAAACTTTTCAACTGTACTAAGTAAATCATGCTTGAAGCACGTCCAATTTTCTTCAACAGAGTTAAGTTTAGAATTAGCATTAAAAGCAAGGTAACGCTCACTTAATTCCGACTGAAAGCCTAAAATGTCCGCACGTTGGTAGTGTAAGGCCGTAATCGTTTTGGTGGCTTGCTTAACAAAGACAATGGGAAAAACGGTGCGGACCACACTATGATAGCTTACTCCAGGAAGTGTGCAGACAGACGTAATATCAACATTGGTAAAAATTAAATCTAAACAGTTGTTGCCCCTGGTAGGTTTGTCGACAACTTGCTTTAATTCAACAAGGGTGATCAGAGATTGAATACTGTTATGAAGCACATTTTGCTCATTGAATGTAACTGGACCTTCATGCCATCTGAGTTTGGGTAAGTTAAAAGTCACCAGCCAGTATAACATTTTTAGATCCCGTAGCCTTGGAGAGCAAAACTTTTTGCACGCTTTCAAGAGTAATTTTGTCCTCCTGGGCACGATAAGCACAAACCAAGGCGATGTTCCTTTGGTTGTTTGCTACCTCACATGCACAAAATTCACCTTCACCATCCGTAACACTTTGCCAACTTCTTAGTCTATTGTGAACTGCAATCAGAACTCTGCCACCACGGGAGCCCCTGTCTCTTCGATACACGTTATAGCTCTGCGGAAAGAATTCAGTTGAGCCCTCATTTGTGTTCAACCAAGTTTCAGTTCCAAACACAACATCCGGATCATCCTGCAGTAACAGATTCAAGTCAATCTCAAGTCAATATGAAAGTACTTAATCATTGGAACTTTCTAGTTGTACCGTAGTTTGTGAAATAATAAGAAAATGATGAACTTTTGGTTCAACTGAACCATAAAATGAAATTGTCTTATTTATAAACAGAATTTTTTTAATAAATTGTTACAACTGTGGGTATCCAGTACAAATTGTACAGTCATTGTATATTGAAAACAAACTAGGCTAACTTTGTAAATAATTTGAAGTACTTATACACACGTGTTACTACGAAATTAAATATTGATATTTATTTTCGTAAATCATTATTTTTGTTACCATTTTTCATGTATTCCCTTGTAGAAATATGTAAAATTAATATGTTTATTTACACAATTCATGTTACGATTACACGACCTAGATATTGTCTTGCTGCACAGCCTGTACGGCACAGCAGTGCAATCCTACAGGTTTTTTAATTGGTTTCGTTATTTTTTACTTTGCTTTCGTTTTCTTTCATTTTGGTTTCGTTATGTTTGAAATTGCTTTAGTTTATTTGCAATTTGGTTTCGTTTCTTTTCATTTTGCTTTCCTTTCTTTTCACTTTGCCTTAGTTGAGAGGTAATTGTACCAATCTAATAGTTGAAGCAAATTAAATGGAGAATACTGAATGTAATTTACAGTAAATAAATTAAGATGTAGTTTTAAAAACGTATTAAATTAATGATTTACTGTATACAGTAATACCACTAATATCCACAAATGGCTACTGCTAAAATTAAGTTGACCGACATATTTAAAAGCAACGTGGTGTGAATCATCAGTGCATTTTCTGTCGGTAATAAGTTCCAAGCAATTAATTTATTTTTCTTTTATTTATTAGTAATAATTCAAGAATTTATGTTACGGCACTCCAAGAAAACAACTGAAAACGATACTAAAGGCCCGGTACTGTCAAACAGAGAAGCTCCGTTCCCGCCGCGATGCAGGGTAGGTAACGGGAAAATATGGAGCCGTACACAAATTACATCACTGAAATTTCGCCTTTTTTGAATTACCTCCCTTCAGTCACACTATTCACAACCTTTGCAACCCCGACCCGTGGAAAATATCGTCGACCTCTTCCCCCCCCCCCCCCGCTCCAATTTCCATACCGCAGGAGGAAAGCATTACGGGAAAATTATAAATCTAGTAGTGGAACTAGTCAGATTTTGCACTAAAATTTCTGAAGACTGTTCCTGTAAGGTCAATTTCAGTAATCTATACAATAATTTTTTAACGTTTAAAACTCGTAGTTTTACCGAATTTAAATTCGTATGACAAATTAAAAAGCTAGCAGAAATTTCATGTAAAATCATCTAAAAATAATATTGCATTTACAGGTTGTGAGTTTCTATCTGTCCGACTTATTGTTGTTGGTATTGTAATGTCTTTCGGGAATTTGTGATATATTAAACCATTTTTCCCATTCTCTTTTATCTGGTTAGTTTATTACGAAAGGTTTGTAACGTTTTAGAATATAGTTTATTTTTCAGCTTTAAAGCAAAGTACACAAGTGTTAAATTCAAGTGCAAAAGTACTACCGACAGAAAAAGCACTGATGATTATCACCAAATTACCTTTTAAATATGTCGGTCAACTTAATTTTAGCAGTAGCCATTTGTGGATATAATAATAATAATGTGTTTATTGCTCAGTAAAATGAGCAAAACGGTAAGAAAGGATTCCCAGGGGGAGCACTAACACCTTACCGTAAGTTAACAAAGAGAGGGCACATCGTTAAAATCACGTCTCAGTATCGTAGGATACATCGTCAACTGTATAAACCATACTCACTGCAACGGGCCATAAAACACAACATCAAAAGATAAAAATAATGTTTTAAAAACATCAGTATCATAGGATACGTTGTCAACTGGATAAACCATACTCACTAATGCAAGGTACCATTAAACAGGACATCAAAAGATGCCAACGTTGTGAGGATTTCGAATTGGTTAAAGTGGGAAAAGAAGTGGATAAGAATCTTTCAAGGACAGTTATCGGGACGGAGAATGTGTGCCTTCAAGCAACACCCGTTCAACAATCTTTTAAAGGTCTTTAATGACGAGGCCGAGACAATGTTGTCACTTAAGGAATTCCACACAGGAGCGACTCTCACGGCAAAAAAGGATTTCCTGCAATTTAGATTAAATTTGGGAATCATAAGCTTAAATCGGTGGCCCCTAGTTCTTGTCTCAGTACTAAGCTCAAAGAAGGGAAGCTCGAGTGGCAACAAGCAATGGAGAATTTTGTAGGTTAGAATTAAATTGGCTTTTAATCTCCGCAGTTCAAGTGTGTCCAATTTTAGAATTTCTAAACGTTTGCTGTACGACTCTCTGCTCAAACCCGGGAGCGATTTTGTAAACCGCCTCTGGACCGATTCAATGTGATCGATATCTTTTAAAAGGTTAGGTGACCAGACTTGGCAAGCATATTCAAGAAGTGGGCGGACATACACCTTAAAAGCCCAGAGTTTGGTATTTAGATTTCCAGACGTGAAACAGCGATGGACAATAGCGGATCTACGGTTGGCCATCGATGTGATGTAATTACAATGTGTAGAAAATTTAAGATCAGATTGAAACCAAACTCCGAGGTCCTTAACATTTTTTGTGGCAACTTTTAGGGTTGAATTACCGACCGAATAGTTTAGATAGTTTGGTGCATTTCCAATAGAGAAGCTCTGGCACTTGTCCTCAGAGAGTGGTAGTTGCCATCCATCCGACCAAGAATACACCGAATCAATTTCCCATTGCAGCTGAAAACTATCAAATTCCGAAATAATTGGGGAGTGCAACTTTAGGTCATCAGCGAATTTTTCTTGATTCACCTTTGTGTTGTTGGAAGTCAGATCATTGAGGAAGAGGACGAACAACAATGGGCCGAGAACCGATCCCTGTGGTACACCACTGATGACTTTAGTTAAATCCAAAAACTCGCGGTCGATCACCACTCTTTGTGTACGGCCGGTAATGAAAGCACCAATCCATTCCAGTAATTTGCCGTCAAAACCATATAATTTAAGTTTTAAAAGTAGTTTTGAATGCACCACCGATTCGAAAGCTTTTTTAAAGTCAAACAGGATAATATCCGTATTAATGCCAAGGTCTAATGCCTCGGTCCATTTATCTAAAACAATCAGCAGTTGTTGCACTGCAGAGCGACCCGGCAAAAATCCAAATTGATCACTCTTTATGATGTTGAACCGGTCAATGTGCTGCATCATTGCTTTTCGAATAAGGGCCTCCATTATTTTACATGGCAGCCACGGACGTTAATGAAATAGGCCGGTAATTCTTAGGATCCGCTGGGTTACCTTTCTTAAAAATAGGTACCACGTTGGCTGTTAACCAGATGCGAGGTATAACGCCTGTTGAGAAAGAAAGGGAAAAAATCTGTTTCAAAGGAACAGCAATTTGGGTGCCAATTTGTTTATAAAAAAATGCAGAAAAACCCTCGGGTCCGAGAGAATGGCTTGGTTTCAAATGTGTCAAAATGGATATTATGTCTTCCAGTGCGACAGTGACACTCGTGCATTGCTCATCGATCCTGTTGATGCTCGAAGTAATTTGTGGCGGTTGCTGTTCATTGTCTTCAACTCCATTTTTGCAGAATTCGAAATTTAAAGCCGTTGCTTTCTCAATGGGATTTGTTAAAAGTGTGTCATTCACCCTCAAGGGTGGAATGGTTCTTGAAGATTTAGTTTTCTGACGATAAAAGCGAAATAAAGCCGACAGACTTCCCTCCGTTAAAATTTCTTTTTCCCTCAACTGGAAAAGTTCCTTCAAACATTTCGAATAATTTTTTTTACACTCAGAATAATTATGCCTATTTTCCGAAGTGCGGTTAGAGATACAGCAATGCCAGGCTTTCAGTTTTTTTTTCAAAAGTTTTGCCAGTTCTTTGGCGTTCACTGTTCCATTTTTTGAGGTATGCTTGAATGGTTTGGTGCATTCCACTGTAAAATCACGAATGATGTTTAAGAAGTGATCCCAGGCATCATTTGCTCGCGAAAAATCACGCAGTTCACTTTCCCAATCAAGGCCTTCCAACAAGTTTCGAAGTAAATGAAAATTGATATAATGCCTAGAGTTATCCTCAAAGATAGAGAGCTTCTGGTGAAGCTTGAACGAAACCATGTTATGGTCACTCATGCCCAATTCTGCCATAAGATTCACATCAAATATAGCACGGTCATCATCGGTGAGGATTACGTCAAGAATGTTCGCACCTCTAGTAGGTTCCAAAACTAACTGGGTGTAGCCACAGTCCGAGATTAAATTAAGGAATTTGTTTTGTATCCGGTCTGGTGAGGAAACGACTGTCCAGTCTACACTTGACAGATTTAAATCGCCAACTGTAATATTTGAACAGTCCGGGACCGTTGCAGACTTTATAAATGCTGCCATTTTCTCAATTTGATCCTCACAGTAACCGTTAGGGATATAGCACACGATAAAGTTGAGTTTAGAAGATGTAAGTTGAACAGCCATTGCCTCAGCCTCGTCAGAAACAAAACTTGTGGTAATACACAGTCCTTTTCTGTAGATTACTGCGATTCCACCCGCTCTGCTGCCCCTGTCCCTTCGAATTAGCTCATAAGAGAGGCCATTAACCACCATTGCATCAGTGACAGAATGGTTTAGCCATGTTTCTGTAATAAAAAAAATATCGTATTGGTCACTCGACAAAAGAGCATGGAAATCAGCCAAATTTGCCATAAGACTCCGTGCGTTCAAAAGGATACACAAAAGATTTCTAGTTAACAAATTAGGGTTAGGGGTCGGGATGGTTTTGGAAGGTTGTTGGGTATATACGGAATTACATTTTGCACCATTGTTTGATGTAGATAGAGTGGGAGTGGCATGTAATCCAGTTACTGTCCCATTTATAAAAACTCGTTTTCCGACAAATGTTCACTTCTCTGGATGTCCCTCCCAGAGAATGTGTATGTATACACTACGCCACTAACACTTCACCTTTAAATTGGCGTAAAACGGTATAAGCTAAACAAGTTTAGTTAGGATTGATGGAAAGAATCTCCACCTTTCAGAAAATCCTAAGCATGTCCACTTCGGTTTGTTAGAGCGCTCGCAGTAGCCCTCTGATGCTTCGCTGCTATGCCATTATCACTTCAGAGTTAAACAAGTATCGGACGGTCCCTGTTTAAGCTTGACCATTTTAGTTTGAATTGATGGAAAGAAGAGATCTCGACCTTTCAAAAAACCGAGCATGTCCAGTTTGGGTTAATGTAGACATCGTAAGAGCACCTTGAAATAGAAATGCCACTAGGCTGGTAACACTTCACCTTTCAACAGGCATAAAACGGTCCCTATCCAACCTAAACAATTTTAATTAGGATTGATGGAAAGAAGAGATCCCCACCTTTCAGAATATTATAAGCATGTTCATTTTGGGCTAACAGAGAGCTCGCAAGAGCACCTTGAAACTGAAAAGGAGCACTCTAGTGCATAATATTAAGGGTGATACACTAAACACGTTCTTAGGGTTCAATGGTTGCGTTTACGAAAAAGACGTAAAACATCTGCCCAGAATTGTGTGGTGAATGGTTTTGTTAACATTATCCTTTCGATTTGGTGACGGTTAAGGAATTACAGCCAAAGAACTGTTTTCGGGGAAGCATTTCACCCTCTTTAGCAATGTTTTCGCCTAAAAAATATGTTTTATAAAATATTCGTAGATTTTGGATGTATCTAGCCACGAAAACGTTGCTAAAGGGGGTAAAACGCTTCCCCGAAAACAGTTTTTTGGCTGTAACTCCTTACCGTCACCAAATCAAAAGGTTAATGTTAACAGAACCGTACACCACACAATTCTGGACAGATGTTTTACATCTTTTACGTAAACGCAACCATTGAATAGTTAGCTAAAAACATGTTTTATAAAATACATCCAAAATCTACGAATATTTTATAAAACATATTTTTTCGGCTAATTACGGAGGTATTGCTTTTGTTACAATTTTTTCAGGGTCAAACCCAAGATTGATCAGACTAAATGAAGATATGTCAAACTAAAAGGTCACTTACCACATTTACTAACCAAACAAATTTTAATACATGTATTAGTTTTAAAACATTGGTACAACAATACCCCATTATACAGGGTGAGGCAAAAGTCTGGTCACACGTAAATAACTGCCGATATAATGGTCCTACATTAATTCTGATGACTTATTTGTAATGTAAGTCAGAAATGGCGAAGCCAACGAAGATATTTTCAATGACCTTGAAAATAGCATTCAAGGTTATCTGCATTCTAGTATCCAAACTGTGCAAGAAACAGCACTAAAGTGAATTACAAAGTTGTACGCGAGCATCAAACTTGACAAACTGCGAAAAGAGATTGAAAATCGGAGCATATAGCAATAGTTAAGAGAAAAACAAAATAGCAACAAAGTCTTTAAGTGAAGCTTAGGGGCTGCCTCTACTCTCTGCGTGAGTACCAAGTCTTTCCTGCAGCAATGAGTCCAGTTTAATTTTGGATTGCAGTAAACGAAACGAATACCGATTAGGCGTAAAGTAATGAGCTATAATTCACAACACAGAAAGCCACGTTCGGTATGTAACTGCTTTCTGATTTTACATTTATTTTTTTTTTTGCTGCAGCCTAATGCCCTTTTGAGTGATTTCCAGCCCGGTCGCAACATTCGCCCAGCAATGAAAAAACGTATTGTCGTTATGAATGCCTTCACTTTCATCCAAAGGTGGTAAAAACTCTGGACATTCGAATGCCCGCACTTTTTAACAGCTTTTTAAATCATTATGCCACTACAGATTACATCCATTAAAGGGAAAATTATACGTTTTTGGTGAAGAAAATGAATTAGCGTCACTTACTAACTGGCAGAGATGGATTTATATTTCTGCCACCTAGGACTATGCAGATCACCGCTCTCCCCGCCCAAAAAAAGACAAAGTGCTTTCATCGGAGTTTTTTCCATACGTACGTTTCCGGAAAAATGCATGATAGGCCTACTATCAGAATACGCCGAAAATAAGATGGGCGGAATGGGAAAATTGGTTTAAAGGTGTGGGCATTCGTATGCTGAAGTAAATTTGTTTCTAGGGGGAATTGTAAGGAGTAGGTTAATTGTAGCATTATTCGAACGTACCTATTACCGACTGGAAATATGGCGTAAATAACTTGGGGGGGGGGGGAAGGGACTGAGAGGGACAGGAATGAAAGTGCCCCAAAAAACGAGGCGAAAAAACTTTGAAAAAATAAGATTTATTTGCCGTTTTCTTTTGTGTTTTTTTTTCCCTTTATGGTGCCAGACATTTCACAAAACAAGAAAAATAGTCGTACCTTAATAAGTGGTTGTACGTTTTCTAGTAGCAGGGGGCATAAAGTGGGGTGTAATTTTTCAATCCATCCCAGAAAAATGTTTTTCGCCTTTGGAAATGAAGTATGAGCATTCGTAACAACAATTCGTTTTGGTGATTGTTGCAGCCGGGCAGGATGTCACTAAAAGGGGCATTAGCGCCGAAAAAAATAATAAATGTTAAATCAGATAATATTCACATTCCGAGTGTAACTTTCTGTGTTGTGAATTATGCCTCAGTACTTTAGGTCTAATCCGTATCATACGTTTTTTTTTTTTTATTGCAGCCTGAACTGCACTCGTTCACTTGCATTGATTGACGCAGGAAAGACTTGAATCACATACGTGCACTCGTTTGTAGAGGCAGCCCCTAAGCTTCACTGCATGGCAGTTAAAACATTCATGGAAGACTTTGTTGCCATTCTGTTTTTCTCGTAACTATTGCAAGTATGCTCCATTTTCAATCTGTTTTCGCAGTTTGTCATGTTTGATGCTCGCGTAAAACTTTGTAATTTACTTTCGTGCTGTGTCTTCCGCCGTTTGGAAAATAGAATGCAGATGACCTTGAATGCTGTTTTCAAGGTCATTGAAAATATCTTCATTGGCTTCGCTATATCTGACTTACATACAAATATGTGTTCAGAATTAACATAGGACCATTATAACGGCAGTTATTTGCGTGTAACCAGACTTACCTCACCCTGTGTAAACAATGAGCCCAACTTGATGAAATTCTTTTCTCTTCAGGGTTGTCGAGGTCTACAAATCTTGGAACCAGTGCGACTTCGTACATTCAACAATGACGAATTTCAACAGGTATTGCCTGGACCATTAAACGTACATGAAAATTTATAGAGAAAAATCAGTTTTTTTTTACTTTCAGTTTCTATTCTTTGCAGATTATGGTATTAGTTCACATGCTGAATAACTTTCCGACCGAAATGACTGGTATCTGTGGACTGTTTACTATAAATAGAAAGACAGTTTCATCGGTGAGCTTATTCTATACTTTTGTTTAGTTATCTTTTATCAAAACACAACAACCACACAGTCTTTGATAATGTGTGTTTGAATTGACAGTTTTAGTTTATATTTTGGCAGTACAAATCACAACAAAACTACCTCGAGGACAGGGGGGTCTCTTTCGAGCTTTGTGCATATATTGCATATATTGCTTTTCCATTGGCTGTTGATTTTTCTGGTGCCACTGACGTCACAATGCAGCTCAACACCTTACTCACATGCGCACAAGCCAAACCAGACCGGAGCCAGTGACGTTCACGAAATAGTGGCGGGAAAACGACTTAATGATCTGAGGAAGGACCAACCGTTCTGTATACTATCGTTCTACTCGACCTTGCTCGAGGATACGCTGAAACATAAAGTGACGTAGTAAGTAGCACATTCTCCAGTTATTAACGTTGCTGTTTGTAGGTCCCCCATTACTCTAGTTTCACATGCTCAGGCTGTGTCTGACTGACTGTCAAGACGATTATTTATAAATCGCTTTTCAGATTTTGGCCAATTTTTTTACCCATTTTAAGCTGGATGGATACAAGTGGTGCTAAATCTTTCCGCCACTTCTAATAAAGGGTAAGGAATTCAGTTCTAATTCGCAGTTCTGCTAAAGTGTCGGCGTACAACTCGGTTTTAGTTTCGATGGGGATAACTTTCAATTATGGGAAAAAGAGGAACTAAGCGAAAAATCGAAAATCAAAGTGGCTAGACACAATCACTACACTGGGTCAAGAATAAATACAACTCCTATAAGATTGGCAAAGCATTTTCGAGACGATAGTTTGCAAACTCAGCTTTATATTCCTTACCCTACCATTGGATTGGTACGGCCGCCATTTTGCTTCTTGGCTTTTAAGATTCACGATTTAAGATAGAATAATGTCAAATCTCCATATAAATACCCGCTAAGGCAATACACGACTAAATCCCAATAGGACAATATGGAGCAAATCCACACAACACATCAGAACGATTAACTTGGCGGTTGTGGCACTGGAACAAAAACACACTAATTACCACAAATTGCCTATTAACAGCCCCGTAACATTACTATGTTTTACGATTACAATCATTATTAATTTTACGCATTGCGCTTGCTTCTGCTGCTGCGCTTCGAATATTAGCAGTGATCAGGCTATCACGATTGGTTGGAACACTGAGGCTGGCTGATCGTTCTGAGCATGGTAGTCAATGATCAATCGTGCGTTTCTAGAGAGTCAAGTGATGCGCTACTTGACTATCAGGTGACTACTGGCTTTCCGTGACTGTCAGGTACGCCGTATTTGTTTAGAAATTGATATAGGCTATACTAAATATAGTTGTATCACACTTGCGTTATGTAGCACAGGAAACCAGACGTGATGAACTATCGAAAAACAACGTGATGAACAAAGCTGGCAGTTTTAGCTGATAAAATACTCTGTACTGTGTTATTGATTGTTGGCTGCCGCGTACTGACTTTTCATTGGTTAATTACTGTTACTTTGAAGGTATATTCTTTAAATTTGTTTGTTTGAATAGATTTTCGTTAATATAAATTCATTTTCTCATGTGCGGAATCGTGGATGGATCCTAGAATGAGCTTTAATTGCATTTCATGTTGGTATCTACTATACGGCTGTGTGATGGCTGTATTTAGGTTTCAATACTTGTTTACTGATTATATGTAACTAACCACTCATTAGATGTATTTTTTAAAAATATTTTTTAGATCGTTAGCACTATCGTCTCCTACCTGATAATCTTGTCTCAACTTCGGTCAGATGCCAACAAAGTATTCGTAGTGGAGAATAATAACAACTTACCAATTAATGGACTGAATAACACTAATAGCACATAAACAGGACAAAAATCTAGACAGTCAACAAGTAAAGTAAGAAATGTTTTTACTGTGCGTGATCAAGAGTGCATGAGTAGGCTGTGTATGACTAAAGAATAGTGAACTGTTTTTACACTATTTGATGTATTATTGCTCAACATGACCAATTTTGTATTAAGAAATGCATACATATCAGAGTGAATTTAAAAAAATCTCCTGTTATATATGAAAGCATATATCAGTTGGCAAATTTGTGTATATATGTAGGAAACTGCGATGCTGTGTCGAGTTTGACTTTACGTCACTTTTAACTGTGCGCATGTTACCTCATAGGAGAGATAAGGTATAATAGATACAAAAAATCTGACAAACTCAAGTTTCCTTGCTGAACATTTTTGGACAGACACGACCGTCTTCTAAAATTGTACAGTATTGGACATTGAATTTTGAACACTTCTTTGTTACACAAGCATTGATGCAGCACTTTTTCCAGGACGAAAACTACATTGTTACAATTTCGCATTGTTACGTGAGAAACTTGCTTCATTCGAAATATCTATAGCTTAGAAAAGTGCTCCAACAAAACGGTTGAGCTATTTCAACAATGGAAAGATGTTTGCACAAACATTGACATATACCAGGCACGATTAATCTGTACGCAGAATTCAGTACAACAGTTGAAGTGTTCAAAATTCAAAGTCCAATACCGTACAATACAAACAACAAATTAAAATACCTAATTTTAAAATTTCAAAATTCCAAAATGAACAAAATCAACAATAATATTTTTTCCCATGCATTGCAAGGATATGCGCCACCTACCTGATACGCGCCAGTAAAGGAGATGTAGACACATTACATATCACGAAAGTGATTATTAGTATTACTTAGTATTATACCACGGCTGTGACGTCACGCTAACTCAACGCCATGCTAAATTTCCGTTGGTTAAATCCTGTTAACCAACACCGGAACTGTACGTCATCGCAAAAAGTGTGGGTTATCAAGTTACCTCAAACTTTTGCCGATAACCCACACTTTTGCCAATAACCCACCTCTTTTGACACTTCCGGATCAGGCGACCGGGAAAACACACCAACGACCAAATACATCGTGAAAAAAAAACGTAACGCAATAAAAACGCCCAAAACTTAATTACTTAAAAGGAATGAAATCCCATCCCTGCAAACTCTTATACGTCTGGCCAATATCTAAGCCATTCACGCTGCGTTAACTCCCCCCCCTCCCTCCACAAACTAAAATGCAATGACCTTCATTCATACTGCTACCCTATTACCTAGTTTTTAAACAATTCTCAAACTACAAACGCTGAAAATGAATTACATACCTTCCCAGAATGTCATTCTATTCCTGCAGCCTTTTATCGAAGTTCTATCACTCCGAAAAGCTTCGAAAACACAAGCGACGTGGCTAGCGTGAAATACGGCGAAACGGCGCTGCGTATCCCTCCTGCCCACTCCCCACAAACGCACGCAAACGACTCGTCGGTCTACCAACCACTCCACCCTCAGTAAACTAAAATGGAATGACCTTTAGTCTTTTTGAGAAATTTTTCACAAAACACAAACACGTTTTAATTAAATACGAGTTAGCTTGACGTCCCAACTGTGATATAAATATGTTATTTAATAAGAACTATTGGTATTTGCATGTCTCGCGGCCAAATCATCGCAGCCGTGGTTTAAAAATCGACAACCAATAGTTTTTAACCAATAACTATTACTTACTACAATTTTTTATAAACAGCTGTTTTCAAAAGTTCAAAACTTGTTTGTTGGGAATAAAAATAAATGTTTAAGATTCAAGCACTTAAAAGATTGTTTACAAGACGGTGTAAAAACTAGGGGTTCCACGTCGTAACGCCGCGGGAATATCGCCGTGCGTCAATATATTGCCGAAAAAACGCCGCGGAAGTAAAAATGCCGTTACATAAATAACACCGCACGTGTTACTGCCCTACACAATAACGCCCTACTACCAATAACGTCGCAAGCAATAATGCCACAACAATGGTTCGGTGGTAGATTTACCGAGCTAGTACGACAAAGTTATCGACGGTACAGAGCTGGGGGGGGGGGGGGGGAGGGGGTAATGGGGAATCGGGCATATCAGCTTGCGACGTAAGGGGGGGGGGGGGCGGCTAGTAGTTACACTGCCAATAGTCAAATAGCCAACCTCAGTTACGGTGTACTTGTCTAGGTTGTTTACTGCGCCACATATTACAAAAATGTCAAACAATCTCCAAATCTAGATTTTATCGTATATCTGTAACTCCTGCAAAAATGTAAAACCCCCGAAGAACAAGTGTTGGCATGAAAAAGCGGGGGTGGGGGGGTGATGAAATTCAAACCATAAATATGCTTGCAATTGAAAGTTGAGGGCTATGCCCACAGTTGTCCTGGTTGTAACTGCACCATATTATAAAATATCAAACAATCTTCAAATCTAGATCTTATCATATATCTTTAACTCCTGCAAAAATTTAAAACCCCCGTGTAGTGTCTGTAGTGTTGTACACTGTACCTATAAGTAGAGGGCGCCTCAGACGCTCTCTTTTCTGTATTGACAATATTATCATGTGACATTAGTCACATGATAAACTCAATAAAAGCACTGAACACCTTGGCCTCAGTGCCACTTGTAAGACCTTAAATCTAGTGTGGACTTCCGTTAGTATACTATGATATAGTATAGTTAAACTTAAGTAATGTAGCTGAATACGTTACAATGAAATGCTTTAATTAGCCATACTAGCCTTTTTAAACCTTTTAAATAGTACCAGTTTCTAAATCTTTTAAGTAGCTTCATTATTCAAATTACTTAGTTATCAATCATTAGTAATTAAACAGACTATCTTGTTTATACAAGAAAACTCTAGCGACAACAAAACAATAAACTCACATAACTGAGATTTACAAATTTAACACTCTCTAACGCTGGCCGCCCGCCCCTTTCAGCAGAACTAAACTGAACAACGAACTTGAAATCGAAGGGCTTAAGCGCGCCATAGCGTTGACCAATTTAAAGTTTCCAACTATGGCCTGGCTTATCCTGAACACCCAGGAAACTTCCAGACCAACTAGTGACAGTACCTTATACATTGAAGAGGCTGAACTCCTTTCTGTATCCACAAACTCTTTGTGGTTCCTGGCGAATGGCGAGGTAGCTGTAGACATCAGGCTGCGAACACACTCCTCCACCGCTCCCAGAAAAAGGCAGTTAAAAACTTGGTGCCTATACTTATTAATTTAAGGACTTTTAAATCAATTAAAACCTAAATCCCACCCTCGTCGCCATTGTAACGTATTCAGCTACATTACTTAAGTTGAACAATACTATATCATAGTATACTAACGGAGTCCACACTGGATTTAAGGTCTTACAAGTGGCACTGAAGCCAAGGTGTTCAGTACTTTTATTGAGTTTATCATGTGACTAATGTCACATGATAATAGTGTCAATACAGGAAAGAGAGCGACTGAGGCGCCCTCTACTTATAGGTACAGTGTACAACACTACAGACACTACACCACGGACTAGAAGAGTTGGCATTGTAAAAAGGGTGAGGCGGTTATGAAATTCAATAAATAAATAAATAAATAAATGGTTGCCAGAGAAACGAACGTTGGTTGTACAAGCAGCATATTTGTAGTGCAACTTTCACCCCTTCTTCCTCTACGTCGCAAGCTGATATGCCCGATACCCCATCACCTTTTGATTCCACACACCCCCAATCCATCCCCAATAATAAATCTACCACCGAACCATTGTTACGGCATTATTGCTTGCGGCATTATTGGTAGTACGTCGGTATTGTGTACGACATTAACGCGTGCAGCGTTTTATACATGTGGTGTTATTCATGTGACGGTATTTTTACTTACGGCGTTATTCCCGCGGTATATTGTCGTACGGTGTTATTCCCGCGGTATATTGTCGCACGGCGTTATTCCCGCGGTATATTGTCGCACGGCGTTATTCCCGCGGCCTTATGTCGTGATACCAAAACGGAGTCTATAGGTGCACTACAAGCTTTGTGAGAGTTTTCAGGGATCCCTAATAAAACGAGCAAGCGTAGACCAGTGGTCAATGTCCAAGACTGACCTAAGATGGACTTATAAAAAATTCATTCGGAAAAGAAGAAGAAATACATTGTTTTTCTTGGCTCAGCATAACCTCTTCAGACCCGGCGGTCATCTACAAGACGAGGTAAAAAGCTAAGTCCATGTGAATAAAGCGAGCATTGTGAGATTCCCAGTAAAAACTGGAAAACCTTTTCCAATCAATCCGGTTAAAAGATTTATGGATGTATAGTGCCGATTGAGAACCAACAGAAAATTCAAGTGATTGATAAAGACAGAATAATATACACTTGGTGGCATGTGGAAAATGTGGAAAAATAACAAGTTTTCTAAAGTCAGAAAAAGTAATCCAACTCCCTCACACTTGCCGTACACTTCAATTTTTGGGCCTTTTGACACGTCAACCCTGCCATGGTCGCTGATGGAAAAAACCATGACCCTGTTAAGTATGTTAACACTAGCACAAGTACTGTACAAGCAATAGTCCTATTAAGGCACAAGGTACGATTAATATACTTAGATGTAATGCTATAACCCTGAAGAAGACTAACAAACCTGTTAGAGAATAGAACGTAACGTTGTTGTCAAAATGTTACTGCCAATGTAAATCAGTCTGGCACAACGATACAACGAAATGACGACTGGGTTGGACGTCTGGTTAATTAAAAAAAAAATTAGTATGTCTCAGTAACGAGTCAAGTTTGCTGGTTAATCTCGACACAGGCTAGTGTGCCACCACCAAGTAGACGATCGGCCAAGTAGATGAGTGAGTGAACGAAGCGAACGAAAATCAATGTTTGTTAGTCAGTGTGCTCAAAAATGGGATTGAACAAACTTAAGCATGTGGACCATAGACATACAATAAACCAAACCGTATCAATTTTGCTTATGTAACTGCTAATTTTGCAATGCCAAATGTGAAAGTTATGAATTTATAGACATAAAATTCCTCCAGAAAAGAAGGTAGAGATGACGATAAGACCGTGTGACCTTTTGCACGTTCACAGTCCTATGAGAGTTGAGATATCCACCCAAAACCAAAACTGGTATAAGAGAAGCCACCAAGTTTCCAAAAGGGGTCGGCCTTTAAAAGTAGTGATATCACCAACCAGGGAAAAGCCGCCAAGGTTAGCAAAGTTAATCGCACTGAATAATACTTTGGACGTTAAAGGTAAAGTTGGAGATTGCTACCGGGAGTACCAATGTTCTAGTTTTTACTTCACTTTCGAACTTTTAGTCGGTGCGATTAACTTGGCTATAAGATTAACCTTGGTGGCCTTTCCCTGGTTGAATGCTATTTCTACTTTCAAAGGCCGACCCTTTTTAGAAACTTGGCGGCTTCTCTTACACCAGTTTTGGTCTTGGGTGGATTAACAGAACTTCAAATCAGTTTAATACAATGCCCGGGTATAGATGGCAAGCACATTGAATTTACAGTACAAGACAACATCTGGGCTGACCACACTAGGAGACTAACAACGTCGGAGAATGCAAACTTAGCTTCATCAATTTACTCATTTCACTCAACTTGCGTAGTCGGGTACCGACATACCATGTCGAACTTGTCACGCCGTTAGATCCGTTACTTTTTAGGCCCAAGTCCACAGTTCACCAGCGGTTTTTCAAAATTCATCAAACGGTTTGAAAAGTTATTCAGAATTAAATTGTGATTTACGCCTTGCATACCAGAAGGGAGTACTACCCAATTTCGTGTCATCCATTAAACACTCCTGGACAAACGTTTGCAAGCAATGGGTGAAAGTTCACTAGCTGTGTAAAGCTTACATTCAAGAAACCAAGCTGCACACTGCACATTGCAAGCAGTCAACGTCCGTGTTTCACTATTTCTTTTTGTATAAACCTTAATTTACCATCGATTGCCAATAAAAAGAAGCAGAGCGAACCGACCCCAACCGGACACTGCAACTGCACGGCAACATTTTTGTTTCAATGCATTCGTTCTTTTCCAGCACTGCAATAGTTTTTTAGTGCCGACATTTGAAAAATTGGCTTTGAGTGCCGATCATTGCTGGTGCAGTGGCGGCTGAGAAAGGGCCTAAAGGCCTAAAAACGAATAAAAACAAGTGAAAATGTCCACTCGTTACCAGAAATTCTTTTCCTCTTTTCCTAAAGAATTTGAGATTTTTTTATTTTTCAAGTTGTGATTGTACTAGTCAAAAAATAAACTAAAACCTTCGGTACAGTACCATTTATTGCCCAGATTCAAAATTTCAACAAGCTAGGTTCAATAGTCTCTTTGCAATCCTATTCCAAAGAATTCTAACACACTCACATGCTATTAGCATGTGAATGTGTTAGAATTGCTTGGAATAAGATTACATACAGACTCTTCAACCTAGCTTGCTGAAAGTTTGCATTTGAGTATTGAATGGTACTGTGCTAAAGGTTGTATTTTTTTCATGTGACTGGGGCAATCACAACCTTAAAAATAAAAAATTAGAAAATCTTTAGAAATAGAGGGAAACAATTTCTGGTAATGAGTATAGCTTTTTCAAATTTTAATGAATTTTTAAAATCAAGTACACCATTCGAAGCGTCTCTTTGAGGGCTATGTAACACTGCTTACCACATGTTGATAGCGCAAACCGTTCCGGAAATATCTTCAAAAATTAAAAAAATATACTTGAAAATAAGGGTACTATTTTGGGCAAAAAAATACGGCCACTCTGGAGATCGAACTCAAGACCTCTGGGAGTGAAGATTACAGCATGACCCATACACCCAACTGGAATAGACACTATTGACATGAAAATAAGGATGTTATTTGGTATTTGGAGACTTAGAATTGACAGAGGAAAAAATGGGGATTCTGGAGCTTGAACCCTGGACTACTGGGAGCGAAGACCAGATATTTACGCACAAACCCAACGGTAATAGGCAGTCGACGCCGGAAAATAAAGGTGATATTTAAGCATCTGTAGACTTTGCATTAAAAGAAAAAATACAGCCACTCTGGGGTTCGAACCCACCACCTTTGGTACTGAAAGCTGGCTCCAACTCAGGTTGGCGTCATTGCATGACTCATCGGAAAACTACTAAATGTAAATGGGGATCCCCCCAGTACGGAGCCACGTCCAGTGAGGGGCTGTAGTGTTACTAACCGTTTTTTGCCTTGTGTTTTTTTAACGCGCGTAGTGTTGTCCGAAACTCGGGATGTTTTAATGCAATGCTTGATAGTGGCAGTTTTAAGGTGATTTTTATTGTGGAGTCTTGGCTCCATCAGGGGTTCACCGATGCGATGGTGATGGATCCAAAAAAGTATGCAGTTACGAGACGAGACCGTGGCAGTCGAGGAGGCGGGGTGTTAATTATACATAGTGTGGAAATACCAGTTGTCTTGGTGGAAGTCGGGACACTAGTTGAAGGATTGGTCATATCTATGCCTAATTTTAACATTACATTTACTCTTTGTTATCTCCCAGATAGCAGACTAGAGGAATCTGTGATAAATGTCTGCCATTTTTTATCGAAATCTCTAAACGATAATCATTCGAACGTAATCCTAGGAGACTTTAATCAGTCGACTGTAAACTGGGTAAGCAATAGTGCTAGGGACCCACATCATAGGCTTTTCCTAGAACTTATAACTCCCATGGGCCTTACTCAGCATGTGGATAAGCCTACATGTGGGCAAAATATTCTTGATCTCATCTTTACTGATAAAGATCGACTTCTTTTTGATCTCGTCGTGGGGCCTCACTTTGGTAGAAGTGATCACTGCGTTATTACCTTCAAATTAAATCTTAACACGGTGAATGTCTCGGGGCCTGAAACGCAGATAAACGAGGAAGCAACGTTGGGGCGGGTAGACTTCCCATTGCTCAGGACGACACTTCAACTTATTGATTGGAAAAATCTAATTTTCTCAATCCATTCATCCATTGGTGATGCATGGAAGTGTTTTTTAGATGTCCTAAATAATAACATAAAATACTGCAGGGCACCCAGAGGCATGACTAAAGCACACATTCGCAGCCTTCCAAATTTTTTGGGTAAGTTGAAAAATCATAAACTTAAACTTTGGAAACGATATCGAACGAACCGTAATGCAGATTCCTTAAGGGCCTATAATGCTTCTCGGAAAAACTATTCAAATGCGGTTGAGGCGTGGCACAGAAAAAAGGAAGAAAATGTAATCCTGAACGGAAACAATTCATCTCTTTTTAAATTTTACAGAAAAAAAACACAGTCAATGAGACCCATACCGCCTTTCAAAAGCCCCAGTGGATTCCTTGTAGAAAACCAAGACAAGGTTGAACTTTTAAGCAAGATTTTCGCAGAAAATGGTATTATCGATGATGGCAACCAAAATCTCCCGTGGCCCCAAAATACGTGTTGGCAAAGTCAGTGTCACACTGTAAAGTTTAGCCAGTCTGCTGTTCTCTCTGCATTGACAAATCTTAAATCTAGTACTTCATGCGGCCCAGATGGCATTTCAGCATTTCTTCTTAAGCAGATATCAGCTGAAATTTGCTACCCATTATCTCAACTTTTTGCTATGTCTTTTAACCAAGGAGAGCTTCCAGATCAATGGAAAAACGCTATTGTTATTCCAGTCTTCAAGAAAGGTTCGGCATCGAATCCTGAAAACTACAGGCCTATCTCCTTAACGTGCGTGATGTGTAAAGTCATGGAGGCTGTCATCAGGGATACTATGTTACCATACTTAATGGAGACATCAATTATTAAACCTGACCAATTTGGGTTTCTTCCAGGCCGTTCAGCCACACACAACCTGTTGAGTATGCTAGACCGCTGGACCGATGCATTAGACATTGGTGCCCAGAGCGACGTTATCTATTTTGATTTCCAAAAAAGCGTTCGAATCGGTTGTCCACCGAAAACTTTTTGCAAAATTAAATGGATGTGGCATTGGTGGATTGCTTTTAAATTGGTTGTCTGCGTTTCTGGGAAATCGAACATAACAAGTTAAGATTGAATTTACTCTATCGGACAAGGTTGATATGGTGAGTGGCGTCCCACAAGGTTCGGTTCTGGGACCTTTATTGTTTCTAATCTTTTTAAATGATCTTGACCTGAATACTTCTTCACTATATGGTGCAAAATTTGCGGACGACATAAAGATTGGAGCTGAGATCGTATCTGCGGGTCCTTCACCAGCCCTTTCGGTCGAGATTGGGAATGTACATAGTTGGTCTACGATGTGGCAGTTGCCACTTTCCTTCTCGAAATGTCAATCTCTACGAACTACGAACTACGAACTTAACAGGGACATTCTTCCCTTCACCGACGAGATTCGGGACCTGGGCATCTGGTTTTCCCATGACCTGAAGCCATCTTTTCATTGTTCGAAAATTTCCTCTACGGCTTTTTGACGGCTTGCCATAATAAATAAATGTTTCACTTCGGGTCATCTACAAACTAAGGTGTGGGCTTTCAAGGTGTTCGTCCGGCCCATCTTGGAGTACGCAACACCTGTTTGGTCCCCGTATCTTGCAAAGGACATTGACTTGATTGAGTCAGTGCAGAGAAGGTTTACGAAGTGTCTTCCGGGGCTTCGGGAGGTGAACTACACCGAGCGCCTCAAAAGAACGGGCCTTGAGCTTCTTGAATTGAGGCGCCTACGATTTGACCTTATTATGATGTATAAGATCCTGTGAAGCTTGATAACGGTTGACCTTTTATTCTTTGATCCGGCTCCTAGTCTACATAACACTCGTGGGCACCCTTGGAAGCTTGCTACCAAAGGTGCGAAACTTGAATGTAGAAAAAATTTTTTCTCAGTCCACATCATCACCGTTTGGAATGCACTTCGTCCTAGTACAGTGGGCATGAACTCTGAGGCGAAATTTAGGAGAGAACTGCTCACTGAAGACCTCAGTAAATTTATTAAAAGACCATTATGACCCCCGCCTCCGAACACTGTTACGGTATTGGCATCCAGTGTACCACCCATCGATCGAGTGTGTGGTGAACAATTTTTTTTTCTCATTTTTATGTAAATTTTTTTAAACAATTTTATTACGACGAATCCCAGTATGTGGATGCATTTGCGTTTTACTTTTTAAAATCAACATACATTTTTTAGCAAGTTTACAACGATTTTTTTACATTTTTTTATTTAAACGTTCCCTTGTCTGCACCTTGGCCATCCTTCCCCTGAATTATCTACACGTTTGGCGATGCCATCGGGGACCAACGTGTCCCTGGCAGGTCTAACCTTGGTGGTAAGGCATTCGTGTCCCCAACCCCACCTACATCTATTCCATATTCCCGGCCATTGTTTTATTCTATTCATTCTTCATTTTATGTTATTGTTGAAATTCAATATAACGTATTTCTTATCTTTTAAAGACGTTAATTTTACAGAAAACAAGGATTTAGTTGTGGCTGGCTGTTAGCGACCCCCCGGTCCTTGCCAGACCAGTTGCTACTGCGACAAACTTTGATTTATTATTATGTTATTGCAGAACCAAACTGGAAACTGTAGGCAAGGATTGAAAGTAACCTGCCTTAACATAAGGTACCCAGAATGGGCGGCCATTTTGTTGTTTCAGTCAGGAAAATGGCTGCCAAGAATAGACTCTTCCAAATTGAATCAAGAGTTCTCATTGGTCAAAAATATGTCTCATGTCCTGCCATTGGTCAGTTTCGATTGTGCATAAATTAGGCGGCCATTTTGTTCGACTTTTGTCAATGTTTTAGTTTTTGAAATTGGGTTGTGATGCCAATGGGTGGTGGGTAGTTAGGTTTTAAAAGGAAATTAATATGCCAGGGGTTTTTGAGCAAGATCATGTGACCAGTCAGTGTGTGTTTGGCTTTCAGGTTGACTAGGTGTCCAGGGCAAGAGTAGCAGTAAGGTACCATGGGTCTAACATTGCAAAAAGGGTAATATTTTGGGTTATTACTGGAGGGGAAACCCAAATAAAACAGGCCCAAATCCAGTCAAACTGATACCAACATCATCTGGTGGGTCCTCTTAACTCCTGCCTAAGTCAAAAAAACGTTCAAAAGTGTATCCAATATTGCCTGGCCCACTTGGCTCCTCTACCTTCCTAAATGTGCCTGAAATTCAATAAAAAACAAGCCAAAAACATTGTCTGGGGTGCCAATTTTTCCCAGTTATTCCTTAAATCGTCTACCCCCAACTGCCTCCCACCAAACCCTTTACAGGACCTTCTCAGGACCTCTTGAAATAATGAATGTACCCACATTAAATTCGGGGGTACCACTGTCATTCCTTGATGCTTGAAAAAAATTGCTTGCAAGCAGACTTGAACCAACAATTTCTTGCTTTGTAGACCAAAACCCTACCTCTGAGCCATTGCAGGCAGACATGTCGTCAGTCTTTCTATGAATGGTACCTTAAGTACTGTCATTCTTAATGGCATGGAAACGGAAATTCGGATGGAGCACAAACCTTTCTTGATAAATCTTCGAAAAAGTCTATACATATTCATTACCAGAAATTCTTTTCCCCTTTTTCGGATTTTTCTGAAGAATTTGACTCTTTTTCCCCTAAGGCTGTTTGCCCTAGGCACATAAAAAAAAAAAAACCCTCCTTCCCAAAGCCTCCTGACACACCCATTTAACATCCTCCTGAATTTTTTTACTAAGCTGGGTGGATTAGTTTTTGTTTTATAAACTGCCAAAGAACTACTAACAGATTCGTGTACTAATTAGCACACAAATCTGTCGGTAGTTCTTTGGCAGCTCATAAAAGAAAAAGTAATCCACCCAGCTTAGTCAAAAAATTCAAAAGGATGTTCAATGGTTTGTGAATGAGGGTTTTTTTTTTATATGACTATAGGGCAAACAGAGGTTTAGGGAAAAAATAAAGTCAAATTCATCAGAAAAATCACAAAACTAGGAAAAGAATTTCTGGTAACGGATCTTGTAGACTGTTTTGAAGAATTCTCAAGAACGGATTGTGCTATCGACATGCGATAAAGAGCGTTGTAAAGCTCTCAGAAAGACGCTTCGAGTGATGTACTTGATTGTCAAAAACCGTTAAAATTTGAAAAAGTTGTACCGTTACCAGAAATTCTTTTCCTCTTTTCCTAAAGAATTTGAGATTTTTTTATTTTTCAGGTTGTGATTGTACTAGTCAAAAACTAAACTAAAACCTTCGGTACAGTACCATTTATTGCCCAGATTCAAAATTTCAACAAGCTAGGTTCAATAGTCTCCTTGTAATCTATTCCAAAGAATTCTTACACACTCACATACTATTAGTATGTGAATGTGTTAGAATTGCTTGGAATAAGATTACATACAGACATCCTATTACACCTAGCTTGCTGAAATTTTGCATTTGAGTATTGAATGGTACTGTGCTGAAGGTTTTTTTTTTTTTCATGTGACTGGGGCAATCACAACCTTAAAAATAAAAATTAGAAAATCTTTAGAAATAGAGGAAAAAAATTTCTGGTAACGTAAAACTTACAGTGCCCTTTTACTGTAAGTTGCCCTTCCCTCTCGGGGAGCTCTGCACGCTACTGCGCATACCTGAAAACGTCATGCCAGAGTGTTTCGGTTCCGAATTTGAATATTACTGGTTTTAGTTCAAATTTCTAACGTTATTTTCACACTCTAATATTTGTCAGTGGCGCACCAAGGAATTTTGGTTAGGGATGTTAGTCCAGGCAGCTTTGTTCAGATTTTGTGCGTCCGGGCAGATTACGTGTTAAAAGCGAACTCTTTTTTTTTCCGTGAGGGACTATAGCTTATATATAGAGTTAAGAAATAAGTTACCACCATTTTTTAAATGGCGTCTTAAATTTTAAATCAAAGACGACGTCAAAGATGGCGTCCACAGCCATGTTTACTGTCATAGTCCAGTCAAATTAGACCAAATTTAGGTGGAATTGTGGAATACTTCATAATAAGCTGATTTTTGGTACTGATGTTCGTAATGGTCTCAGTTTCAACATACTAAAAGTCCTCAGCTGTCCGCTTTGAGCTAATGCCGCCATCTTGGAAACATAGCTCCCGAAATGGTTTTTTTTTTAAATATATCACGGAAACGGCTACTCAGATATGAACATATGTTTATTCCGAAATTGTAGAGCGCAGAATTGTCTACGAAAAAGGTTTTATTTGTTATTTTTAAATTATTTAAGTCAATGATTCAGTGAATAAACGGCCTCAAAGAAGTCACACACGTGTATTGCACCCAATGTACCTTACACTTCGTATAGTAGGGTGGCTTGGGGCCCAAAATTGATGGAATTGTTCACTTTCTGTGAAAAGCATGAAATTTGGTTCGGATGCACGTGAAGAGTAGCTGGAAAAAATAGCTGTCATATAGCAAGATCAAAAACCTGCTGACGTGGGGGTTAATCTCCCCCCCCCCCCCCACATAACAAGTATTTTTATTGGCTGTAACTCCTTAACTGTCAACAAATCAAAAGCACAAAGTGAATCATAAACGTTCAGCATACAAATCTAGACAGGAAAAGTGATATATATCTGTTACGTAAAACTAACCTTGAATCCCAAAAACGTAATTAAAGTATGTCACCGTTAATTTGCTCTAACGTTTTTTCCAATTAGTTGTTACAATGATTTTCGTGTTCAAAGTATTCTTGCGAGCCCTCTAATAGCTCAAAATGGACATGCTTATAATTTTCTGAAAGGTGGGGATCTATTCTTTCCATCAATCCTAACCGAAATTGTTTAGCTTATATAGCGACCGTTCTACGTCCGTTAAAAGGAGAAGTGATATTGGCATAAGCGGAGAAAGCGTATATATACGTTGCTTTTTAAATTCAAAGTGCTCTTGAGAGACCTCTAATAGCCCGAAATAGACATGCTTTGGATATTCTAGAAGGTGGGGACCAATTCTTTCCATCATTCCTAACCGAAATTGTTTAACTTAGATAAGAACCGTTCTACGCCCTTTTAAAAGTGAAGAGGAATTGGCGTAGCGGCAAAAGCGTATGTTGATTTTTAAATTCAAAGTGCTCTTACGAGCCCTCTAATAGCCCGAAATGGACATGATTAGGATATTCTGAAAGGGAAGGGGATCTATTCTTTCCATAAATCCTAACCGAAATAGTTTAGCTTAGGTAGGGACCGTTCTGTGCTCATTTAAAGGTGAAAAGGTATTAGAGTAGCGGCAAAAGCTTATGTTGATTTTGGGATTCAAAGTACTCTTGCAAGCCCTCTATTATAATAGCCCAAAATAGACATGCTTATGATATTCTCAATGGTGGGGATCTATTCTTTCTATCAATCCTTATCAAAATTGTTTGCCTGAAGTAGGGACCGTTCTACACCCATTTAAAGGTAAAGAGATAATGGAGTGGCTGCTAAAGCATTCCTTGATTTTCGAATTCAAAGTGCTCTTGCGAGCCCTCCAATAACTCAACATGAACATGCTTAGGATATTCTGATAGGTGGGGATTTATTCTTTCCATAAATCAAACCGAAATTGTTTAACTTAATAGGGCTGTCCTACACCCATTTACAAGTGAAGAGATAATGTAGGAGCGGCTAAATGTATGTTAATTTTCGAATTCAAAGTACTCTTGCGTGACTACTAATAGCCCGAAATGGACATACTTAGGATATTCTGAAAGGTGGGGATCAATTCTTTCCAAAAAATCAAACCGAAATTGTTTAGCTTAGCTAAGGACCGTCTTACGCCTTTTTTTAAGGTGTTGCTGTAATGCTGTAGCAGCTATTTTCAATTTCAAAGTGCCATAGTAATGCTCATTTTTGTATTTCTATCTAAGCTATAAAATTTCGGTTTTTGCTCTGGATTTTGTTCGCGCATCAGGAAGCTCAAAGAGAACGACTGCCCTAACACTTGTATCGTTAAACCCAAGATACTGCGAGCTCAGTACATCACACGATTGAGTTTTAAGATGGCGTAAACTATCTACATTCTAACTTTGCTTATACAGGGTGGTCCATAAAGTACTGGAAAAATGTAGGCCTAAAAAGGTCTAAAAATAGGCCTACCCCACAACAACTGGAGGAGCAGGATTTCGACAGACGACTGCAATTCTCACAGTGGGCAGTTGAAACTATTGATGATGACGGTACGTTTCTTCAGCATTTGGCGATGGCTGGTGAAGCCCATGTTTCGTTGCATGAAGAACCTAACCGCCAGAACAGCCGCAAATATGCGTTAACCAACCCATACCAAACAATAGAGCAACACTGTCAACATAACCCCGGGACAAATATTTGGTGTGGGTTCGTAGGTACAACGTTAATTGGCCCAGTTTTTTTTAATGGAATGCTAAATGCTGAATGTTACTTGCAACTGCTGCAGACTGAGACTCAACCAGCTATCGAAGAGATACTGCCTTTGGCCTGACGGAAGCACCCCCTCACTTTGGTATGATTTTGAGGAAATAGTTGGATCAGGCATACCAAGGGAGGTGCATTGGGCGGGGCGGTCCAGCGGAATGGCCACCTCGAAGTCTGGACCTAACTCCACCTGATTTGTTCCTTTGAGGTTTTCTAAAAGAGCGTCTTTCAGCTGCAGAACACCACTCACAATGTCTTGGAGCTGCGCCAGCGCATTGTTGAAATTTGTCAGACTATAACTCCAGACATGATTACTAATGTATGGAACAATATGGGTGAACGGGTTAGAAACTGTGTCGCAGGTGGACACTTCGAAAATGTTGTGTTGAACTAGGGCAGAGGTAAATGAACCCGAAGTTACCAATTTGGCCAGTTATCGTTACGGACGTTGGCAGCATTCAGAAGGACATTATTTCTTTCCTTTTTTCCCATTTTGTTTCACTCAGAATCCGTATGAATGAGAGATCAGAAGAGATCATTGCCCACAAGCTGTGAAGGCCTAGTATAGGCCATTTTTAGGCCTATTTTTGGCCTATATTTTTCCAGTACTTTATGGACCACCCTGTATAAGTTAGTATTGAAAGTTTCATTGCTACAACTTCAGAATGAAACCGATTTTGATTAAATCTCATCACTACGTTGCATATATTCGACTTTAACACCTGTTATGTGGATATTCACACATAATAATGGCTTTTAAATATTTGATCTCTTGTAATTTTTCTTTATACCACGGCTGTGACGTCACGCTAACTCAACGCCATGCTAAATTTCCGTTGGTTAAATCCCGTTCAACAACGCCGGAAGTGTGCGTCATCGCAAAAAGTGTGGGTTATCAAATTTTGCCGATAACCCACACTTTTGCCAATAACCCACACTTTTGACACTTCTGGATCACGCGACCGGGAACGCACACACCATCAACCAAATACATCATGAAAAAAAATACGTAACGCAATAAAAACATACAAAACTTAATTACCTAAAAGGAATGAAATCCCATCCCTGCAAACTCTTATACGTCTGGCCCATAGCTATAGGCCATTCACGCTTCGTTAACTCTCACTCCCCCTCCCTCCACAAACTAAAATGCAATGACCTTCATTCATACCGATACCCTATTACCGTAGTTTTTAAACAATTCTCAAACTACAAACGCTCAAAATGAATTACATACCTTCCCAGAATGTCATTCTATCCCTGCAGCCTTTTATCGAAGTTCTATCACTCCGAAAAGCTTCGAAAACACAAGCGACCTGGCTAGCGTGAAATACGGCGAAACGACGCTGGATATCCTTCTTGGCCACTCCCCCACAAACGGACGCAAACGACTCGTTGGTCTACCAACACTCCACCCTCAGTAAACTAAAATGGAATGACCTTCAGTCATTTCGAGATATTTTCACAGAACACAAACACGTTTTAATTAAATACGAGTTAGCTTGACGTCCCAACCGTGATATAAATAAGTTATTTATTAAAAAACTACTGGTTATCGATTTTTAAACCACGGCTGCGATGATTTGGCCGCTCGACATGCAAATCGTCTCGTGGCCAAATCATCGCAGCCGTGGTTTAAAAACTGATAACCAATAGTTTTGAACCAATAACTGTTACTTAAACGCACTGTTGTACTTTGTAAATTTTTACAAAGAAGGTTATTTTAGCATAAATTATTCAGTCCGATGATGGTATCAGTCTGTAACTAGATTTTAAGTTATTTTAAAATTATTTTTTAGCTTTTCAATTTATTTTAAGTTAGTTTTTAGCTGTAAAGTGTTTTTAAGTTGAAAATTGTATATAATGATAAAATCTAAAATGTGTAGTAGGTAAATTTTGTGTAAAAGTCGGACCATGTAAGTGGCTTGCCCTATTGGACCCCGCATTTGCTTACACGCAAATAAATTTATTATTGCAATTATTATTATTATTGTGATACTATTTTGATATAACCGTTGTATAGCCTAACGTGACAGCCGTATTGGACGCCTTATTAGATTTCGTGCATAAGGCACTATGTTAAAAATGGTGATAAGTATTTTTAGAACATATGACACTATTTAATCATTTGCAATAGTACAGTAAAACCAATTTTTAACAAGTGATCTGAGCGAAATATACAAACCTGCCTGAATATGTTGGGGGCCAAAAAAAAATTGGAAAAATGTGACCCGAGAAAAATGAAGGTCCCCCTCCAGTCAAAATGGCCGGGGGGGGGGGGGCCAAGGAGGAGAGGGTTGCTCTAATTCCGTGGAGTCATGGAAAACAACTCAATTTTACTGCCTTTGAAACGTTTGAAAATCCAATTTTCAGTAATTTTTTGCAATAAATACCATATTTGTCGACTTTTAATAAATTTAAATCTTAATTTAGGTCTACAGAAAGTGACGAGGGGGGGGGGCGGACCTAATCCTCCTCCCACTTCTTCCCTGAGTGTGCCGCTCTAACAACGATACTGACTCACTAATCAGCATTGAGCAAGGCCTGTTGGGCCTGAATAATGACACCTACAGCCATCAATATCTCTGTAAACATCAGACGCCCTCCGACCACAAATAAACCTTTCTGTTAGTTCAGGCTCACTGCCACTGTAGCAGCAGAATTGGACTGTAATAAAAATGATTTATGCTGATCGAAATGCTGTTGTGGCAAAAATCAATTGCCGGGTTGTTATGAAAAGTCTACCACCAATCAAGCATGTTTGCTCTTCCCAGGTTATCGAAGATTTCGTTGTTTTAGTCGACGAAATATATGTTTTCTGAAGTCAAATATGAAAACAGAAGAAAGACGATGGAGTATTCTTCACACGATTAAAGCAGAGTCGCTTAAGGAGGATTTAAAACCTTGTCTGAGCTGTACTCCTTGCCTTAGGAACCCATACTTCCATATGTAGGTTGCATACAACACAACCTTCACGAAATGTCAGTCTAAAGCACTCACCATTTGGCCAGTCGCTCATAATTTTCAATTTCGTCTTTGTGTAGAACACAATTATGTTTTGTGGCCACCACTTCATAGTTTATTGTTATTGTTATTATTTTACATACTCTAATGCTTTATCAGGATAACTATAACCCCAATAATAAAAGGTGAACTATGATCTGTGGAGCCTTTAACATTCTGAACGCAATACTGTAAACCATTAGTTTCTAGCTAGTGTTGTTGGATTACAGCCATACGAGGACCTAAATAGTGCCACATAGTATCACACGAAATGGATTAAATGTTAACGAAAATGCAATGCATTGATGTGCCTAAATGAAAGAAGTGTTATTTTTACTCTGAAGATGGCATCGCAAACTGATGCCGAAATAGAAGTTGTGGTTTTTTTCTTCACCGAGCGTCTGGCTTTCTTTCATCGATCTAACTAATCGCACGCTTGCCAACAATACCTTCATCCAGCTTCACGGCATACAAGGGTTTCCTGGAACGTTGGATGAAAAGCATTGGCCTATACTAATAACCATAAAGTGATGTCATTTTTTGTTATTCTTGTTTATATCATACCAAAAAAATCATATGAAGGCCGCAACAAAGGTCTTGTTTATATCATACCAAAAAACTGCTAAGAAGGTCGCCAAGTTGAGAATGGTTCGGTTCGGGCTATGGTTATAAATAAACGTTCCTGCTGCATGTACATTATTGGCCAATCAGCCAGGAAGATAATAAAATATTAGCTAACCTCAGCTATTATTTTGAAGTTATAGAACAATACACACGACTCGTCAATGAAAAGGAGGAAATATATTCAGATTAACGGCTTTTTCCAGCCCTAATTGTTATTATGCATCTGTGGTTTTTTTTAACTTTGCATTTTTTAAACACTAAAATGATTTTATGCCTCCAATAGTAATGATGTAGTACATACAAGTATAAAGTATACTGAATGAGCCACATGGAAGTTGATGCCCAATGCTCGAGTTCTGGCCAAACCTGCAGCATGCATGGGAGTGGTTTGATAACTTGCAGTGAAAGCTCTTACTTTGTGACGTCTGTATTAACAAGCAATACTAAAAGCACAATTATTTTACTCGTTGGATTATTCACTGCAACGTTTATTTTGATATTGCTATCACAACGCATTCCTGCTATATTTATCGTGTATTTTTGATGCGTAATGGTTATGCAGGCCAAAATAAGACCACTTTTGCTGAGATAGTGCTTTGGTAAATAGGAGCAATGGTTTCACCAATACCTAACAATGATTTAAGGACGAAATACCAAAGGCTCAACAAGAGTAAAATAAATGCAGATGCAAACATATTTACGTTGCCTTTTGGACTTATATGTCACACTGCCTGAGCCTGAATCGAATCCACGACCTTTGGATACATCCTTGTCAGTACTGCTCAGCGGTAGGACGTCGTTTCCAAAGGTCCTGGGTTCGATTCCCTGCTCAGGCAATCTGACATATAAGTCCAAAAGGCAACGTAAATAGGTTTGAATCTATATTTATTTAACAATGATTTCATGATTTTTGCTGTGTAATGGTTATGCAGGCCAAAATAAGGCAAATGAAGATGTTAATTTTGTCTCTGATGAGCAAGTATTTGCTAAGTTTCCTAAACTGTTTTAACATGGTGTGGGAAATTTTAAAGACTTCAAACCCATAATAAAGCAAAAACCGTACGCAGTACCCAAGTATTGTAAAACCTCACCTATACGTCTAGCTGTTAGGGGGGCAAGTCGAGGCAGAACTCGACCTACTGGTCCGGGAGGGTGTTCTTAAGCCCATGGATTGTTGTGCCAGGGAAGTCTCCTGTTGTGCTTGTGTTCGTACTGTTGGAGATTTCTCAGGCACAGTTAGTTAATCCACAACTGGACATAGAATACCACCCCGTACCCAGAACAGAAGATTTGTTCAGTAAATTAACTGTAATACGTTTTCGATAATTGTCAGAGGCTTTTTTGCAAGTTGAGCTTGATGAGCAAGATACAGCACCGTTGACCATTAACAAGTGCAAAGGCTTATTTCAGTACCAAACATTACCTTTTGAATTTGCACTGAAAAAGGCCAGAAGCACGATAAAACGTTATTCTAAGTATGTGAAGCCATGCAGGAAAGCGGTCTGAAGAAATCAAATACCAGCTCAGTAAGGACAAAATAAATTAACTCCCAGCAATGGCCGCCGCACGTATTCAGCCGTGGACTCTATTTTTAATTGGGTGCGAGTCCGAGCTCCAATTAGGACTAAACTTTACTGCTGATTTACTGCAAACTAAACCTTATTGCTGACTTTTTATCACGCATGCCGATGCCGTATGAACCCCCCCCCCTCAAAGCAAAAGCCTAGTTAGCGCTTCCTATCTTGGCCGATCAACTGGAAAAAAACATACATTAGAAGACAGGCTGCTGACAACAGTCCATCGCTACACTAACAATGGTTGGCCGGACAAGAAAATGGCGATTTGAAGCCCTATTTTAACTGTAGGCACGAATTGTCTCTTACATATTGGGGACACTGATTATTAATACCAGAGAAACTACATACACAGGTTATAGAGGAGTTGCACTTAAGCCATCGTAGACCAAGTGCTTGCTCACGCTTGTTTGGTGGTGGCAAATCGAGAAGTTAGTTAAACAAATGCTGGCTTGTCAACTAAGAAACACGTTTGGGAAAGACCTGCACACACTTGGTCTCGAATACACATTGATTTCTGTGGCCCATACCAAGGAAAAACTTATTTAGTGATACTAGACACACAGACAAAGTTTCTTTTCGTTTATGACATGAAATCTACTACCAGCAATGTTGTGGTAAGTATTCTACATGATTTGTTTGCCACGCACTGTTTGTGCAAAACTGTCTTGAGTAACAATACTCCACAGCTGGTCAGTAGTGAGTTTGAGAATTTAATAATAATAATAATAATAATAAGTTTGTTGCAAACGCAACCGGAATGGTAAGGACCTGGCGGTCACTGACTGCCATCCGATGTTAAAACAAAAATATAAATTACAAAAGTTGAAGATTTTAAAAGTTTAAAACGAAGATGATAGCCTGGCTGTAGAGGAAGGGTAGACGGTATTGGGTTGGGGTCACGAATGCCTTACCACCAAGGTTAGACCTACCAGGGACGCAATCATCCCCGATGGCATCACCAAACGTGAGGGACAAGTGAGGTGAAAAGCCATATCATTGTAAATGTGTCTAAAATATAAAAATAAAAAAATAAAAATGCATCGCAGTTAAAACTTGGCCTAAACCAATTGTCAATCTTAATATAATAATAATAAACATATAATAAGGGCGAAAGGGAAAAGCAAGGGCTCGTTGGAGACTGCTTATGGTAAAACGAAATTAAAAAGTGAGGATGAGAATGGAGTTTAAAAAGGTGAGGACGCGGGTGGTGGTTTAAGGAAAAGCAAGGCAATGTTCGGGGCGAAGGAGGAAGCGGCTGAGATTGCACTTGGTTAGTTTATTTTTGAATGAAAGAAGTGATAGGGCAGAGACAGTCTCGTCACTTAGGGAATTCCATGCAGGTATAACTCGCCGTGCGAAAAAAGATTTTCGCGTGTTGGTGTGAAATCTTGGAAGAACTAACTTGAGACAATTTCTCCTGGTCTTAGCAACAGAACTTAATTCGAATAATGGAAGGTCAATAGGGAGCATAGAGTGCAAATTCTTGTAAGTCAAGAAAAGGTCCGCCTTAAGGCGTCGACACTCAAGGGTGTCCAGTTTGAGGATTTTAAGGCGCTGGGAGTACTCCATGTTATGCATGCCTGGGAGTGATTTGGTATACTTCCTTTGTACTGCCTCAATCCTGTCAATATCCTTGAGGAGATTAGGAGACCAAATTTGGCTAGCGTACTCTAGTAATGGACGGACGTAGACCTTGAAAGCCCAAAGCCTGGTATGAAGATTCCCTGAATTGAAACAGCGACGCACCATGTAGGATCTACGGCTGGCCGCAGCAGCGATAGCGTTGCAGTGTGTGGTGAACTTTAAGTCGGGCTGGAACCAAACACCCAGATCCCGGAAGTTGTCAAACGTTTCATTAAGAATCTCATCACCCAGGTAGAAGGTATGGGGGACACGACTTCTGCCACGGCAAAGCTATGACATTTCTCGGACGATAAGGGGAGCTGCCAAGTGACGGACCAATCATGGACTGAATCGATACTTCTTTGTAAAATTAAATCATCGTCAGGTGAGATAAGTGGAGCGTGGAGTTTAAGTCGTAGGCAAATTTTTCTTGGGAGACGGCAGTTTCAGGACATTGGAAGTCGTTCAGAAACAGAAGAAAAAGTAGTGGTCCCAAAACAGAACCCTGTGGCACGCCGCTAATGACAGCCAAAAGTGGGGATCACTCACCGTCAACAATCACACTTTGGGTGCGACCGATAATGAAAGCCGAGATCCATGCTAGAAGCCCACCATTAAATCCTGCAGACCTCAGTTTAAGTAGTAACTTGGAATGCACCACAGATTCAAATGCCTTTTTGAAATCAAAGAGGATGACTTGAGTGCAAATACCGACATCAAGACCCCCGGTCCATTTATCGAGTGCAAGTAAAAGTTGGTGGACCGCAGATCTTCCTGGTAAAAAACCAAATTGGTCATTTAGAAGTATATTGTGCTTATTAATGTGAAGCATCATTTCGTTTAGAATAAGGGATTCCATGATTTTACAAGGAACACTAGTAAGGGAAATTGGGCGGTAATTTTGTGGTTTGGCAGCATTACCCTTTTTAAAGATAGGTACCACAATCGCAGTGGACCAATCAGTAGGCAAAATTCCGGTTTTAAAAGAAAGGGAAAAAATCTGTTGCAAGGCGGGAGCCACATGATCGCCAATTTGATGGTAAAAAAAGGATGAGAAACCATCAGGGCCAATGGAATAACTGGGTTTAAGGCGGCGAAGTGCAGCCTGGACTTCGGCCAGCGTGAAAACCACATCAGAACAGCAACATGTGGTGGAGTTGGTATCAGAGTCAAAACGTATAGGTGAAAATCTATCGTCGATAATGCCATGTTTGGAGAATTCGGAATTGAAAGCTGCAGCTTTATCAGAGGGTGATGTTAAGAGCTTCCCATCGACAATTAGGGGTGGCATAGTGCGAGAAGATTTAGACTTAAAACGGTAGAAGCAAAAGAGGGCCGCGAGATTGCCATCATTCAGTATTTTTGTTTCGAGATCGGTGAAAAGTTTGGTTACACAAACCGAATATGATTTCTTGAGGGTTGAGTAAGTATGTTGGTTTGCTGGTGACCGATTATCATGGAGTTTGCACCAGGCGACGAGTTTATTCCTCCTAAGACCAAACAACTCCTTCGACTGAACTACTCCTCTATTACGGTGAAATGTCGAGGCTTTTGTGCAGCGCGCGGTAAGTTTACGGATCACATTTAAGAAATGATTCCAAGAAGACTGCACATCTGCATAACCTGCGAGTTTGGCACTCCAGTTAAGTTGGTCCAAAAATTCTCGCAGAAGTGTGAAATTGATAAACTTTTTTTCGCATTTCGTTGGGACAGATAGCCTCTGGTGAAGCATGAAGGAGACCATATTATGGTCACTGGTCCCCAGCCCCTCAAGGACCCTTACACCGAAGACTGCACGGTTGTCGTCAGTTAAAATAATATCGAGTATGTTGTGCCCACGAGTAGGCTTAGTAACCAGCTAAGAAAAACCACAGTCGGTAATGATTTCAAGGAAAGCATCCTGGACACGATTATTTGAGGAAAATGAGTTCCAGTTGACAGTTGAGAGATTTAGATCTCCAAGTACAATGTTGGTATAATCTGGTTTCATTGCAGATTTAATAAAGAATGCTGTTTTGGTAACCGAATCCTCAACATAGCCATTTGGAATATAGCACAAAATAAAATTTAGTTTGGACAAAGAAAGAGTTACGGATAGTGACTCGGCCCCACTAGTGAAGTCAGCAAAAGCAAGGTTTAGTCCCCTGCGAAAGACAACTGCGATACCTCCTGCATGAGTGTCCCTATCACGACGAAAAATCTCGAAAGGGAGACCATTTAAAAGCAATGCATCAGGTATAAGATCGTTCAGCCAGGTCTCAGTAATAAAGAAAAGATCAAACGAATTTTGGGAAAGTAGAAGGGGGAAGACCCGCAAATTTGCTAACAGACTACGTGCATTTAAAAGGAGGCAGGCCAAGTTTCGTGGAACAGGCGGTGAAGAAGGGGGAAATGATAAAGCTCTGGTGATGATTCTCGGTGTTGACAGTGGTGAAGGGGAAGAAACATAAGAGCATGGGGGAGCTTTTTGCCCAGTAAAGGTCCCATTTAATGAGATTAGTTTTCCGGCGAAATCCTGTCTTCCAGCATCATCTCAGTGTCGGAAAGGACGAGTCTGATATCATCAGCCAGAGTCTTCTTTCCAAGGTAGGTGAGATGGACACCATCTCTGGCCATCAAGTTCCTATTGGACAAAAGGAGACGGTCGATGGAGAAAAAGTTCATATTTTCCTGGACACATCGTGCACGAAGGAGAGTGTTTACCTGGACGACTCGTTTATCTTCTTCGGAGTTTAGATTGTTGACACGGGGAAACAGGGCAACGAAGGAGATCTTAGACAGAGGTCTCATGTGCCGTACTTGCAGTGCGGTGTTGGATAGGAGGTCAACGATATAATGAGGGTGGTCGCATGTGATGTTGTTAGTTCCGGCGAAAACCACAATGTGGGCATCTGGTTCGGAATTTTGTAGAATAGATGGGATCATGCTGGTAATTTGTTGTACTTGACGGCCCGGAAATGTCCAGGTTGTCGACTTGGGGTGATTGTTAGTGCGTAGTGCCCGTGTATTGGAGTCGCCAATAATAATAATTTGTTTTTCATTTTTCCATTGATTAACAGATGACTGGATAAGTGTTGGAGCATTTACAGGATTGAACTGATTTAAACGTGCAATGGTTTCAGAATATTGAGAAGGACGGACATGGACATGATCATCCCTCAATGCGGCTGCATTTCTCACACTGGCTTGAAGTTGGGGATTCTGGTTTGTATGTTTTGGACGGCGCACTGTAATGTTGGGTGGTAAGACAAAGGGGAGATGGTCGGGTTCTTTTCTTGAGGTCCCCGAATCATCATCTGAAAGATGGTACAACACTGGTGCTGCAGTCACTTTATCCACACGCGATGATAACAAGTTCATATTTCCACCGTCATCCAGTGATACTATAGTACTGATGA
The DNA here is from genome assembly GCA_023313725.1 of Lithobius niger. Classification (NCBI taxonomy): domain Eukaryota; kingdom Metazoa; phylum Arthropoda; class Chilopoda; order Lithobiomorpha; family Lithobiidae; genus Lithobius; species Lithobius niger. Next base: position 30,649 of record JAHWFP010067911.1, on the reverse strand, counting down.
TAAAATTCTTTTTCCCATCTTCGATCGTCGTAGCTTTTGCTCGTGTAGTGTCATTTTTTCTAACACTATCGTTGTCAAGTTTATTTGTTTCCTTAAGGCTTTTTCAGATGTCGGCAAGCATAGCTACTTGATTTAGGAACATTTCTTCGATTTTATTTTCCAAAGTTTGGAGACTTTTATTCATTTTACTCTCTATAGATTTCATAAATAGCTAAATTCTTGCTTCTATATTTCCAGACTTCGTAGCAGACTTCTTTGACAGACGATTCAATACTTCTGACTTCGCTGACTGATCGCATTCCATGTATGTAGCATTTGCAAACGAATCCGACAGTGTAGCATTAAGATTTTGAAGAGAGTGATTCACCACATCTATGTCGAAGTCATGATCGAGTTTATCGATAGAGATTAGCTGTTTGACGTGTGTTAGGTCCTTTTGCATGTTTGTAATTGTTACTTCCAAATTACTAATAGCAGATTTGTTTTTGGCGCACACGGTTTCTTCAGTTTTCTCCATGCTTTGATGTATTTCGTTGGCTAAAGAATCCTCAGTCAACTCGGAGAGACAGGGGCTATCAATAGATAAATTTATCGGGATATCTGGTGTAAAGTTCATTGGGTGATAATGTGAAGGAAGTGTGTCAGACGTCACGATAGGTGTGGAGGCCTTACTTCTTAGTTTGTATTCGTAAGCTTGGTTTGCTTTCAATTTAATTTTATCCTGTTCCATTTTCTTTCCTCGATTTTTTTCATGCAGATGCTTGTTGAATTTTTTGTTTTTGCTAGAAGCTTTTCGGACCGTAACAAATGTTGATTTTATCCTTTTTTCTGATTTATGTATGGAATGCTTCTATACATAAGAATTTTTTTAAAGAATGTGGGGTATGACATGTGACATCCATTCCTTATGTGCCAGTCTGGAACGGTGCTCCCAAAAACATAATCAGTTCCTTTTCACTTGCTTTTGGCAAGTATTTCACAAGGTTTATCACCAAAGCAAAAGCGTTAAAAGCGTTAGTCAGTTTCCTCACGCAAGCTTGGACTATTCCACACTGTACTATAAATGTACCACCATCGACGGAGTTTCTAAAACATTCAATTCGTAAACGTTTATCATTAATATTTCTAAGTACTGGTGATAAAACTGCACTAAGACAAGGAAGGCAACTAATACAAACTTAGAATAAGACTGAGCTTACTTTTTAAGTCGGAGAATATTGTAGTGACTGTAGGCCAGGTGCAAAACAGCGCGGCACTAGCAGCCAGCTAACTTGAGGAAAAACTTTCAGAATTTGAATATCGCATGATTTTGAAACAAGGCATCCAAATCGGATTCTCAGCTGTGTTGTCGGTAGTTGAGTCTATTTCACCATCTGGTGAAGGGGTTTGGCAGGAAAATCCACTATTTACAACACAAGACGGTGTGTTTGAACTGAGCAGGACTGGCATAACTTGGCCCTCATGACATTGTAGTTTGCAGGACATGCGATTCCTAACTCCACAGAAAACTACTGGAAAATCACCACGAAAATCACCAGTAAAAATTCCTTCACTCACATACGATTCTGTTATAAAGAATTAAGTTCACATTGTGAAGATTTCTCGCTTTTACTCAGATTAGGTTGTTTCCACCAAAAGTGCTGACAATCACTGAAGATGGAGGTGCGTCATTGACACGAGCTCCCGTGTTGGTGCCATCTCCAGCGAAAACGCCAGCGATGTTGTTGCCGAAAAATGCAGTTTCTGGCCCTCCAACACACAATCATGAAAGGGGGAGTGTAACATCAGTTCGCAAATTAACTCGTGTTTCTAGGCACCCAGAGAAGTTAAATTTTTAACGAGTTTTGACGAAGTTATAGATGTTTTTCTTTGGTTGGGTAGCCACTTTTTTTCCTTGAAAGTGTTCAGTTTGTGTGTAGTCAAGAAAAAATTCTATCGATTTGAAGTTTTTTTTTCATGTCTTGACACGAATTAGGTTATTAAGAGTGAATACAGAAGGTGAATTTGGTATTTATTAGAAAATATACAGAAATGTTATGTGGGGGGGGGGGCCCTAGTAAGAACTAAAATTAACTAAACAAAAGGATTTTTGAATGCTTTGAATTGACTAATTGAGTTCTTGAATAACAGTGCTATACCTGTAAATATTGTAAATAAGGCAAGTGTAAATATTGTACATAGAATTCAAGAATTCAGTATTAGACTTGTAGTCTGGAACTAAACACGGTACACCCTACATCCAGCCTCTCTTGATATGTATTAATGATGCACCACACCCATAGTAATAATAATAATAATAATAATAATAATAATAATAATAATAATAATA